>JAVSBS010006262.1:100268-136272 GCA_033124195.1 Coracias cyanogaster
CATCACCGGCTGGACATAACAGACAGAGATGGCTCCTCAGTGGCCCCTCACATGGAAGGGCACCACTGAGAGAGCTCAGCAAAATGCAACCAGCCCTAACAGAAACCACACAAAGACTAATCAGCTCCTGGTTGATACAGCCCTGGCCTTGCCCACTACCCCAGCTATGACCACCTGGGAGAGGGCAGGCCCACAAAGACACAGGTGGGCCAGGTTCTGTCTCTAGGACCTGAAGCCAGTGGGGGAAACAAAACATACTGTTAAGTTGCTATTTATCCATAGGTCAGCTTCAATTCAGGGCCCATGCCTCAGGCCCCAGCACTTCAACTTCATAGTAAGACCTAAGGGTTTCTGAATACTTTAGGCTACAAAAACCCGATACATGCTGCCTCAACACCAAGACAATAGGCACTCTTCTAACAACAGCAACCTGGCCAATGAAAGAGTGGGAAGAATTTGCAACAAGCCCGGGTTTATTTTAACCTACGCTCCCTGGCATCTTCACAGAGACTACAGACAGCATTACAAGCAGAGGCCACCAAGACTGCCTTTCATTTTTCACCTAAGCATCGCCAGGGCACTTACAGTATGTATCATTCATGCTCTGCAAGTTGAAGCCAGCACTACATGTAAGTTGTAATTAATTTCTTTTCCTTCAGTGATGATGCTTTACCTTCTGCTGCTTCTACTCATATTCCCCTTTCATCAAGATGCTGGAGGACAAGCCTGAATGAATCAGCACTAGATCCACTGAAACAGAAGTTGCACCTATCAATTTCAGAGACCAAGTAAAATAATAGCTTTGCATCTTATGTAGTCATGTCTCCAGAGGATGAGACTGAAGCACAGGCTGCTTGCCTTCAAACAGTATCAAAATCATAGGACAAAAAGTCAATCGGGGAATAGTTGAGTGTCCAATGCCTCATTAAGGATACAGGAGTTATGACAGGATTCAGAAAATCTAGCCACTGGATGGAACAAAGGTTGTAGGCTTGTACGCAGCATTATCTACCCTGGGACAGCTTAGAGCCCTATGACCTATCCACAATGCACAGATTTAAACAAAACTGCAGCTGCAGAAGCTTCATTATTCAACAGTGTGCAACTGTGCATGAGGAAAGCGATAGCCTGTGCTGCCCCGTGAACCACAGCACCGAGGAGATCCTCCGGGTATGCACGAACTGACAGATGTGTCCCTGATGTCCTTTACAGGCAATCAGATGTTATGGAGGTTACTGACTCCTAGAATGGGGGTGTGGCTCCTATTCAGATGTTCCTTCAGCCTTACCACATGAATTTGTAACATGGGATCCTTTCACCCTCCCAGTGGCCAGGGGAGTCATTGCAAAGCTAACTGTTCCGAGCAGGAGAGCAAGGGGATATTTTCTTTTATCCACCTCCCTCATCTATCACTTGCCACCATGGTCCTTTAGGTCCCTACCGACAAACTGCTGGAATAAGACCCTCCCTACTCTCAGTCCTCTTTCCCTGTTTTTCAGAACATTTTCTGTTGCCTCGATTTCCCTTGCCTGCATGTTCCCTGAACCCAGCTTTCCCACACTTCCCTTTCCTTACGTCTGCCTGTAGCAACTCCTGCATCCTGAGTTTCCCTCTGTCTTCCCACGCTCTGATATTTACACTGGGAGTTATACCCCCCTAGCTCTAATCTGATCCTCATGGAACAGCAGGTTCATTTAATCACTGGCTCAGAAATGGCAAACATTTTATTAGACTTATCTTCTCTTAATGATACAGTGATAGCACACTACAGTACCATTTAGAACAAGCTACTATTGCGAACCCAGCTGACTCCTCGTTTCTTTATAGTGAAATAAAGTCCAGGGAAAGATATATATTGTCACTTCATAAACCCAAAAAGAACACAGTGCAGCACTTGTTAACTACAGTTCCCCAAAGGGACATGCAATTACACACATAAAGGCACTCCTAGACCCAGGAGCCCTATCTGTGAACAGAAAAATGCTGTATCCAGAAGTCTAAATTCTGACAGTTGTGCATTAAGAACATAATGCACTGTGCCTAGAAAGGATCGTACTGCTTTTGCAAGTGGACTTCTTACAGGAGTAACAGAAATGGGAACTATTTTTAGAATTATTTCTTTTTTTGGAACAACATCATTAAACAAGAACTACAGTTTGAAGAGTAAGTATGAAACATCCTGAGGAAGGCTGATGAGAAGCAAGTGACTGCTGATGTACTACATTTTATTAGTAGTGGAATCCCACTAGTACCTGGTAACTGCTGGTCCTCTATGCTTTGGGAAGTTTACATCGCTTTCCTGCACCCCTCATCCCCATTCTACTGGAGCCTGACAAGTGTCCTCCCCCCTTTCCAAATTACTTTACAAACATGGGTACCTGGTCATTACATGTGCCTTTTTGTAACCCTGAAAAATGAAAGATTTGCTGTTTCCTCTTTCCTCTGCAAAATGTTTCAATTCCAAACCAGCTCTCTGAAGGAACAGGTTTTCACAGTGATTGTCATCTTTTGATTCACCCTTTACTACCCTGGCTGCAGCTCATGTTAAGCATTCCATAGGGAAGGTGCAGCTAGGTGCAAAGATCACAGCCAGAACAAATTGAAAGAGAAAACAGGTTAGAATTTAACTACAGAATCAAACATGAAATTAAACTGAAACAAATTACTGCAAAATCAGATACTAGTGAAATCCATCTAGAACAACTTCCAAGTAGGAAACCCATTGAAAGTTTAGTACCATGAGAAAAATCTGGGCCATCACTACCTTGAGATAGCACAGCACATCACTTCCAAACAACTCTGAATTTCTCTGTCATGCTGATGAAGAAAACAATGTGTTCATCATAGGCTCTGCCCAAGACATCGTTTTTCATCTTTATGAATGTTAAGACATATTTAGCAACATATTTGTCAATGTATTTTCTGACATCAGCCATTTTCCCCTCAGAAAAAGCCCAGAAAAACAAAACTGAAAGATCATGGAGGCATACAACTTGAAACTAATAACCTTCTTAGGTTCTTTGGCTTCTCAATTTCTGTCTAAGGCTGCAATCCCCAAACCCAGAATGTGTACAAGAGTACACAAATAAATGAAATACTACTTTTAAGAGAATTTGTCTTTGCAGAACTGCATAAAATGCTGTCTTCATAGGCAAAAGAGAAGGAATGACATTGTTTCTGAGCACTGATATTTAGTCAGTGTGAAGTCACTGAGACTTCTGTTACTTGCAGTTCTTACCTCCTGCTCCGGACTGGGAGCTGCTGTTCCAGAACAGGAGGCAGGGCTGCCCAGCAAATGCACAGAGAGGTCAACTTAAAACGTCCTGCGACCACAGCAACTATCTTGCAGAATGAATCCACACCCACTCACCTGGAGTACAAGTTGAATGCACACAAAGCCTGCAACAAACTTCTGGATTTTAGGCACCCAGGAGTTGTGCTATTAGTTGTAATGAAAACTAGCTTATCCATAATAGAAGTTAACCAGTTTGGCCTTGAGTTCTTTTTTCCTGGTTACATGAGTTAAACAGTAATGCAACATGGTTGCATTGACATAGAAGGTGTAGGTGATACATGGCAAAGGTTAAACCACTTACAAAAGGTATCTTATCTAAAATGCAGCTTTAACTTAATTACCTATTTTTCATAGTTTATAATATGGTCAGATTGGTCTGAAATTCTGTATGAAATGTTTCATACTGGGAGCAGCTTTATTTCCACAATTTAAAAAGAAGCATTCAGCTGTATGAAGATACAGAAATGTAATTTTAAAAAACTGTTTATCAGACACTGGCACTTTTCCTGCTTGTGTAATTTAAAAAGGATCTCAGTAAAGAAAATTGAATTTGGCAATCCATTAACATAGATTTGATGCTCTCTCTGTTCATCTCTTGATGTCTCACCCCTTTCAGAAAAATGAAAATAACTCATGGTAAAAGAGTGGCTGTTCCCTCTTATTTGTCCAGTATATGGGCAATTACTAAAACCCTGGAAAAGCTACTGAAGCTCTGCTGACTCATGGTGGCAGAGAAGTTACTTGTTAACTCCACAATGAAGATGGCGGAGGGAGAGAAGACAGAAGAGGAAAAGCCAGGGAACACAGGCTAACTTTGGGGAGAAAGCTCAGACCGAGCTGATACACTAAGTAGCACCAACTCTTCAGGAGAAGGAATTTGGACATTATCTGAAGCTTTACATGCTGTGTTTGGATTAGGTGAAGATTCAGACCTAATTGCATGCCTTCAAAGTTTAGGAACCTGAGTCATTTCAACAAGGAGTTTACTTGTCACAGGCATTCTCTACTGTCAACAGAGGAGGAGTGGCAGTTCCAAGAGGCAAATTGGCTTACCCAAGGTCTGAATTGTCTTCTGAAGCTGCCAGTCCTGCTCCATCAAGTACAGAGAGACCCCAAGGCAGTAAGGGAAAAACCTTCCAGTGGCACGTGATACTCTTATCAGCAGAACAGCTCCCCAGACTATCATGGTTCTCAGTGCAGTCTGCCGCTTGTCGCTGGCTCCTCAACCCTACAGATCAGATTTAAGAGCCAGAAACAAGCTGTAGTAGAGAATGGGAGATGGTGACAGTGACAGAGATTAATGGAGGAATTAACCCTCTCCACAAATCTGACCCAAAGGGGAGAATTTTCACAGACTATGCTTTGATGTAGGTACGTATTTCTGACTCGTGACACGAAAGATGTTCACAGGTGTTAGCCAGGGATGACTGTGCTCCTAAGTTAGTCACTATAGAGAGGTGTGTTAATGCTAGTGGGATTACTGTAAGCCTGAAGTCATTCACAGAGTAAGTACTAGCCCATGTTGGCATTTTAATGCATGGAAAATTTCAGGTTTCACCTCATTTTAAGTTCTTCTACACTCACAGCAGTGAATAATATGGGAAAAGTCAAAGCACATTATTCCAAGGGGTAAGGGTTCTGCCTCAGAAAGGGAAAGCAGTTCTCAGAGCTGTCTGGTTGCATTTGAGAGACTGTAATCTGTACTCCTCTTTAAACGAGCAGCACACTTCTCTTCAGGCTCAAGCCTATTCTTGCACGACAAAGAGTCATGATTTTACACTTCCCACCATCATCTCTGATCAGATATTTCTTGGTGAAGGAAGACTGCCAGCATGGTGCATTTACTGTAATGCCACCTTACCTTTGCTCTGCCCAGATAAGAGGATGTGTCCTTTTTCTCTAAAGCATGCAGAAAAAGCAAAGATTAAGGAAACAGAAGAAGGCTCTTTATATGATACATTAGAACTGCCTGAGTCACATATCTGAAAAAATTCGGCATATCGTACCTTCACAGAAAATCCTGCCCATATCATAAGTTACAGTAAAAACAATTCACCTGATTAAGGTACTACACTGAGCTGCTTACTCCCCATATTGCAAGGGTTACGGAAGCCTGTCTTTGAAGTGTTAGCGTTGTAAAACGAAGTGACAGCAAGTTGGAAAATAAATGAGCACAATACTCTCCGCTAACCTCCTGGCACTGTGCCTTTTAACAGAGAAGAAAAAAGCAAAAAGGCAAAATGTCAGATCCAAAACATTTTTCATGTTGTAAAATATAGTGTCCCCACTGAAACGCTTCATCTGAGACACACTGAGGGGGGCTGATATTTCACTAAAAATAGTGAGTTATTGCAAAAAGGTCATGTGAACACATGTATAATGCAGCGAGGAAAAAAAAAAACCCACAAAACAACAACCTTTAGGACTGAAAATGTGTATCTATGTCCTACAAATGTCACATCAGCCTTTCAGACAGAAGTCTTAGTAGCACACGCTGAGCTATGAAGTTCAAGGATGCAAACCAGCTTTCACAAACGGCAAGGGACTAAGAGGATTTGGATCTTTCAGCACACCTCCCTAGTTTACACGGAAGCTGGCCATTCCGCTTCTATTAGTCACTCAGAACAATCACTCTTTTCCCAGCAGAGCTTTCTCATTTGCAAGATAAAAGGAAGACATTTCTGCACATGCCCATAATATTCTTCACCACTGGGGGCAGCTTTACATAAGACTGCATTCACCGAGACCAAAGCAACAGTCGCTGGGAGCTTTCAGAATGACAGTATGCAGAAGTGAGCAGAGCTTGCTCCTTGTACGGGCTTATTCTACCTTCTATGCTACAAAGCAGATTCCTAGCTGGATCGGGTACTAAGTAAGAGAACTGCTGTGCTATGGAATACAGATGTGTGAATTCAGATAGCTAAATGGTGCTTGGAGGAATCTAACATGCTTTCCTATAAAGAGAAAATTTAAAAGCCAGGTTCCTAACTCAAAAGATGCAAAAACATAACATCCATGAAGATCCTATTACCTAGGAAGACTTTGACATTTTGCTGCGAATGCTGTGTTGGGATTGATTTATTCTTGGAGTGTTCTGCGTGGCTGGCAAAGAATAATGTTCCAAAATCGGTCCATCTCCCAAGGGGTCCAATTTTTCTTCCTGGGTGTCAGCGAGCCCTGACTCACTACAGTGCAGCTGACAGGGGCTGCCATGCTTGTGGCACACTAAGCAAAAAACAAAAGACCTAAGGACGACCTTTGAACAACACAAAGGATGGGTATGTTTTTCATGTTATTTTATTAATGTATACTTCATAGCCACTGCATAGCCTGTGCTTTAATTACTCCATAGACTTACCTTGATGTGATTTGCTATTACAGTTAAATTGCTCAGGGATTACACCTTTTGCCCAACTGTTTTTCAGTATTTATATAAAGGTATTCTTAAAAAAAAAAAAAAAAAAAAAAAATCTGAGTAAAGAAAACAATGTGAAAAGTAGTTGAGTCGAGCTAGGGATTTTTAAATGATTGTTGAAATAAATTTTAGCATGATTGAAAGAAATGACTGATGTGTGGGGGGATAACTTTTCTAAGTTGTTTTTATTTCCAGGTTTCAATGTAATTAGGCTACTGAGCGGATCAGCTGTAGCTCTGGTAATAGCCCCTACTGTATTACTGACAATGCTTTCTTCTGCTGAACGAGGATGCCCTAAGGGCTGTAGGTGTGAAGGCAAAATGGTATATTGTGAATCTCAGAAATTGCAGGAGATTCCCTCAAGTATATCTGCTGGTTGTTTAGGTTTGTCCCTTCGATATAACAGCCTCCAAAAACTAAAATACAATCAATTTAAAGGTCTTAATCAACTCACCTGGCTCTATTTAGACCATAACCACATCAGCAATATTGACGAAAATGCTTTCAGTGGAATACGCAGACTAAAAGAGTTGATCTTGAGTTCCAACAGAATCTCCTATTTTCTTAATAATACCTTCAGACCTGTGACAAATCTCCGGAATTTGGATCTGTCATACAATCAGCTGCAGTCTCTGGGATCTGAACAGTTCAGGGGCTTAAGGAAGCTGCTGAGTTTACATTTGCGGTCCAATTCCCTAAGAACCATCCCTGTTCGAATATTTCAAGACTGTAGGAACCTTGAACTGTTGGACCTGGGTTATAATCGCATCCGAAGTTTAGCAAGGAATGTATTTGCAGGCATGATCAGACTGAAAGAGCTTCATCTGGAGCACAATCAATTTTCTAAGCTCAACCTGGCACTTTTTCCAAGGCTAGTCAGCCTTCAAAATCTTTATTTACAGTGGAATAAAATCAGTGTGATAGGACAAACTATGTCCTGGACCTGGAGCTCATTACAAAGACTTGATTTATCTGGCAATGAAATAGAGGCTTTCAGTGGACCTAGTGTTTTTCAGTGTGTGCCCAATTTACAGCGCCTCAACCTGGATTCAAACAAGCTCACATTTATTGGTCAAGAAATTTTGGATTCTTGGATATCCCTCAATGACATCAGCCTTGCCGGGAATATATGGGAATGCAGCAGAAACATTTGCTCTCTGGTAAACTGGCTTAAAAGTTTTAAAGGGCTGAGGGAAAATACAATCATTTGTGCCAGCCCCAAAGAGCTGCAAGGGGTGAATGTTATCGATGCAGTGAAAAACTACAGCATCTGTGGCAAAAGTACCACGGAAAGGTTTGAATTAGCACGAGCTCTCCCAAAGCCAACATTTAAACCAAAACTCACCAGGCCTAAACATGACAGCAAGCCCCCTCTGCCCCCAACTATTGGAGCCACTGAATCGAGCTCTGAGCCCGAGCACGACACAGAGCACATCTCCTTCCATAAAATCATAGCAGGCAGCGTGGCCCTTTTCTTGTCTGTGCTTGTGATCCTGCTGGTAATCTATGTGTCATGGAAGCGTTACCCTGCCAGTATGAAGCAGCTGCAGCAGCGCTCTCTCATGCGAAGGCACAGGAAAAAGAAAAGACAGTCACTGAAGCAAATGACTCCAAGCACACAGGAATTTTACGTAGATTACAAACCTACCAACACTGAAACCAGTGAGATGCTGCTGAATGGAACAGGACCCTGCACGTATAACAAATCAGGCTCCAGGGAATGCGAGGTATGAACCATTGTGATAAAAGAGCTTTTAAAAGCTGGGAAATAGTGGTGCTTTATTGAACTCTAGGGACTATAAAGGGAACGTTTTTCTCACTTTTCTGGCACAGCTCTTCCATGTCTCTTTTTTGTACATTCATAATACTGGTCATTTTACTCTCATACATAATCAACTCATTGAAATATAAATACCACAATCAATGTGAAGCCTGAGCTCTGGTTTAATACAATACCTATTGTAAAAATCCTCTACTGATTTCATTAAAGTCTCTTGTTTTTACATAGAAAACTTCTTTCATAAGTAATCCACTGCACCTGCAGCAACTGTGCCACTGTTTAGAGAGAAAAATGACAATGAAAAAAAAAAAAATTTAAACTCAGCTTCCCTCCTGCCCCCATCTCCCCCCCACAACCTAGCCCCAGCCCTTCCTCTGAAACTCACTTTTTGAGCCAAGAACAAACCAAATACTCAGGTACTATAGCATCATACGAATTCAGAGTTGTCTGAGAGAGATGGTGCAGGAGCAGCTCTGAAAGAATGTCTGATTTCTGCCCAACACAAGATATAATAGAAAGCCCGGGGGGAGTTAAAGCACTGTCTTAGGATATAAGTTATCACACCAAAAGCAAAGCAGAGGGAAACCTAGGCTTAACAAAAAATGTAAAAATAAAAAGGTACAATGGGATGTACTGTATGTTATAATATAGTGTTTCTAGGGCTGATAACTATTAGTTGAAACCTGTTTATGTGACTTCATACAAAAGGTGCCAGTGTTTATCTCTTACATCCAGTTTCCTTTCAGAAAGGAGTCACAAGGCATTCATTAAATGAGGAGCAGAAATTCCTTATTGATGCAATTAGAGGAACTCAAATGTGCAGTAGCAAAAGCAAGACCACTTCCTGCACACATTTGTTTCAACGCTCATTAGAAATTCTCTTTTCAAGACTGTCAAAGTCATTAATGTAGCTGAGGAAACCATTACATCTGTCATTTTCTTCTATTTCTTTTTTATTTGCTGGGCTGGGCTTGATAGAGTTTTGTGATGTGTTTTGCACACTGTCCTCTAATAACTAAAGAAAGCTTAATTACTTACAAAGCCAAACACTGTACATTTTAGAAATACAACTGCAAAGAGCTTTCAGAGAAAACTGGCCACTCACTGATCTGAGAAGGGTGCATTCAAAAATCCTGAAAGAAATCAGTGACAAATAATTTTTCTCTCTTTGAAAAAACTCTAATGACATTACAAGAATTCACAGATGCTCATTTTTCATGTCTAGTCATTCATCAGTGGTTCTGGGCAAAATAAAAATTTGTAAGCTGGCTACTCCCTGTCCTCCCTCTCCCAAAGTCATATATTTTTGGTGGTTGCAGAAGACTATAACATCCCCCGTATTTCCAAATAAATCATACCTCCTATTTTGATTATCAGGAAAGGGGGGGGTGCGTGGGGGGGTATTCTTGAAATAATACAGCAACACCTACACAGAGGCAAGTCAGTAATTTAATTATCTCTATTTTGTCTTAGTAAACTGCATGCCTTCAATCACTTGGGAGGGAATGTTTCCACAAAGCAGTTGCACTGCAGCAGATCAGAAAAAGCAAAACCTTTGCAGAACCTTCTCCTGAATTTTTACTGGATAAAAACAAATCACAACCAATCACCTTGAAATATGCTAGATACAAAGAAAACAAATCTAGAAAGCAGCTCTTAAAAAGAACTAATGCACTTGAAGAGGTTTTGTTTTCATGTAATGAAAACATGCTCATTTCCAAGGACTGTAGCGAGGAAATATTCGAGAGTAGAAGCTTGAGACTATACTGAACCCTGCAACACAGAGATCCCGTTTTACTGAGTCCAGAGAGGATCCCACACCATTAATAATGCAAGCGCCTCAGACGCTTTAGCGGCACTGAGCAGGCTGTGATTTTTAACCTGAGTTGTACCTTGAAAGTTGCTATTGAACGTCAATACACATTGAATTTAGCTATAGGATTCATTTTTTTACCAGCAGGTCTTGGTTATCTCTGTGCTGAAGCACTAGAGTGTGCTGTAAACTTCCTATTAAGAGCCATCTCTGTACTCTACAGGCTTTAATATTTGCAGTGGTGACTAACATTAGGCACAGTCAAAACAAGAAAGACTTGGCCCAAAATGTTAACTGTGTTCATATACACACATACATGTGTGTATGTGCAAGTGTATATATATCAAAAAATATAGTTTAAAGTGAAATAAAATTCTGCTAGTTTTGGGAATGCTAACTGCAATCAGAAAATAATTTCATACTAGTAATTTTGAATTTTTGCTATTTGAAAATATTCAATAGGTGGACTGTGATTGTGAATGGGTTGTATATAACAGAGTTTGACTTTATATGCTTCCTTTTATGTTACTTTAATGCCTTGTTCTAACAATACTCAAAAAAAAAAGTCCATAAAAGCCTGTAAAATTATCACTACCTCCCTTTGAAAAATATTTATTATGGGTGTTAAAAAGAAAACAAGGCCAATATGTTACTAATCATAGATGGATAACAAAAATAATGAAAATCTAGCATGTCTATATCCAGGCACAGACATGCACAGATCAACTAATTAATTTATTGCCTGAAAAACTATAGATTTTCTTTTCATGAATTTCCAAACACAGATGAATATGTAGTTCCTAATATAGTCATTGATAATAAAACCACTGTTTGATTACAGTAAAAACATGCCCAGTGTAACTCTTTGAACCTTCTTGTACAGCCTGAGGCCTGTGAGCTGAGTTGTTAAATCCCACTCTAGTGGCTACAGCTTAAAAATGATTTTAAACCCACTTCATAGCATGTTAAAACACATTACAAAATCCATGCTTTCATCTGTGCAAAGACTACTTGAATTAACCTAAACTTAGTCTCACCGCTGTCAAATTACACACTATAGCAATGACTTGTTTTGGGTGGCTAGGCCACGAGAGTCACAAATTCTAATACTCTTGTAGGAAACGACTTGGTCTTAGCTGAGCAACTTCCAGTCCCTGTGAAAGGCTGCCTCTTTCCTGAATACAAAGTGTTAAAGCCTCAAAGATTCCAGAGAAGAAGCTTCTCCTTTGCTTCTCTCCAGTTTGGGCAGCAAGTATGTAGAGTTCTGATCCCACCTGGTCTTGAGTTTTGGATGTTTTGGAGCAAGTCTTTCACAAAACTGTTAAAACTTTGCTGAGGTGGTGTGGAGGAAACCTCAGAGGATATATATGCAAAAGCTGTGATGGCTCTTACAAACCCCTAAGCCTTCATACTACCATTTCAGGCACCAACTTGAGGAAGGAGATATGACTGAGTGCCTCTAAATGACATGGTAATCCCTTAATGGATATGATATCGCCTACATAGTTTAGGAGAGCAACAATGCGTTTTGAAGGTGTCTTGGGTTTGTTTTGTTCTGATTTGGGTTTTTTTTTAAACAACTTCTTTTCTTGAGTCATACGTGGTGGGAGTCTAGGGCTGCCACTCAAAGATCAGTGCTCTTCAAGCCACAAAGCACAGTACTCTTCCATGCCTGTCTTCATTTTCATTCCACCTAACAATTGTTAGGTGGAATCTCCAAATAAGATTGTTTCATTTTATTGTAGCACCCCAAAAATCTTACAAGAAGTCAGGACTTCCTCTGCTAGGCACTGTACAAACACTTTCAAACAATTTCTCACATCAATTGTTTACAAGGGATGTTGAGAAGACAGACAGAAGATGGCAAATAAACATGACAGATTTGAGATCATTTGCTCAAGATCACACACAAATTGAGTACTGGGAATATAATCCAGTCTCCTCACACCAAAATTTCCTCCTAGCCAGTGGACTACTTGGCCTCTCAACTAAATGACCTAGCGCCTGGAATATTCAAGTGATATTTCCGAATAATAAACCACACAGAATGCACATCTTTAGAAAAAGAAAATAACTAATGTACTAAGCAAATTGAAGGAGACTGGTGATGTTTATTCAACTGTGTTGAGATTACCTCCAGCAATTGCAGAGTAAGAGAATAATAATGAGAACAAGTGGCTTGAGTATGATGAATGCAGGCTTCTCCACTGGTTGGTAGGTTTTCATTACTCACTATCTGCACTTACAGTCATCACAGCTTAAGGTTTGACAATGCCCTTTTTTAATAGTGAACCTTGATAGAATATTCAATTGCACAATGCACATAAATGTACAATATTCCTGCAAACGCCATTAGAAATTTTCAGTTTGCTGCAAGCTAATGGTCTTTGCTGCCAGCCACTCAACTCTAGATAAATATTCCCTTAGACGAATTTCGGTGGAACAATAGTGACATCCAGCGGGTAGTCAGCTTAATCACAGGTATCTATTGTCTATCAATTCACGCACACGTGTGTTTGCCTTTTTCCTTTGCATTCTTCCGTATCATGTGGTAGTAGCATCACATCCTTTCAGCATTCTAAGTATTCAACTGTACCTATGCACAGGAGTCATAACCTGAATGTAGTGCATAAGTGGAGAAAATAAAGAGTAGATAAATGCTAGCAAGAAATGGTCTATCCACTGTGTAAGTCACTACTGTCAGTAAAAGGCAGAGAGCATGTAAGCATGCAAGGACAGGAGCTGTAACAGATTTGTGGCCACTGATTTAGAACGTATTACTTAAAAAACACCACTAGGTGACTTTAAGATGCTACAAAATAAACTCAGACTACAAACAACTCAAATTCAACTTCCTAACAGCAGAAGACTTTTCAAGTAAATAAATTTTAGTTTATTTTCACAATAACGAGAGAGAGAGATATTATTAGACATCAAAAGGAAGGGCACTCACCACCTGGGAATAAGCTAAAGCAACAGCTTCATCTCAAAAACACAGAATGTACAAAAGAGACAAGAAGCAAATGATGAGAGATCAAATTCACATGCAATAATAAAGACAAACAATAGGAGACTCAGTGGTGGCACAAATATGTAGCGTACTTGTTTGGGCAAAAGTTGCTTGCAGCAGCCTCTGGTATGTTTTTCATCAACCACCTTAGGCTCAGAGTAACTCTATGCCAGTTACCAGCACTAATTTTAAACCACAGTGAATGACATAAACCAATGAAACCAGGATTACAGCTCTGGTAATAACAGACATTTCATTTCCCTTAAGAAGATGCACAAGAACTCCGTTGACACCACACTGAACGAAATACAGTTGTATTTCTAACTTTTTAATGCACTTTGGTGTGTTTGAGGGTCACCTGTCAGTCCATGATGTGTAGCCTTGATTTTTATTCCTAGCTAGGCTTTCTAGAATGGGTGTTATCACAGTGGTACAGCATAGGATTTTGATGTGATTCTCAGGGTTATAGCCAAACTATCTCTTGGCATAACAGTGAACGGAATATAGTACGGCAAAAAAAGAAGTAAAAAGTCACTGACTTCAACAGATTACCAAGGAGGTCATCAAGTAATAAAAAGGAGTTTATTCAAGACACTCTGATATGGCTAGCTGTGAGTTGATGGCCAACATTTTACCTACCAGAGAAATTGCAAATCTAGAACAAGCACAAACATCATAAAAGCAATAATGAAAAAAGATTTGCAAGCAGTAGGCAGTGTCTTCTATTTGACCTACCCATCACAGAAATCACATCTCCCTGCAATTCTTGTTTTGCTCATGTTATCAGACTATCATGACCATAGCATTAGCATTCTAATGTATGAATGAGTACTGTTTACTGAGAAAAGCAGTTAATCCCTATTTATTAACTTTTTATTTCTAAACAGCTTAATGAAACTAACTGATATTATTACAGGAAATATTTCATATTCATGTGAAAAATCACAAGTTGAAGATTCTTTATTACTGAAATCAACCAAACTCTTTCAACAAAATAAAATACTTCATTCTTTACTTACAGTTTCCTACTGCTTCTCACAAACACTTTCACTTGCCATGGAACAAGTGGATGACTAGAGATGTAATCTTGAAAAAGAGTTCCCCAAGAAGTCCTCATGTGTCTTCTCAACCACTAAAATCATTCCCTTGCAGTGTTCCTATGCAACTAATACATTGGCCATGTAGTCACAGCTTACACTCTTGACAGAATGTTAAATTTCTTACTTCAACACAACAGAAGCACTGAGATCATGTAGGACTTCATAATTACAGCTCAACCTTGCAAATTCTCAAAGTGTTTTGTGGCAGACAGGCTTCATTAATACATCATAAGGACATAGGAAAATAAAATGTCCTAATTACTCATCTACTTACACTCCAAATAAGGACAGAAATGCATTACAAGGTTTATCGCTTCTCTGTACCACTGAGAAAACCATCTGCCTGGTTCTGTGTGTGAATCCTTTTCTTCTTCAAACTGACAAAACATTTTACCAGTTGGTCTCTCAGGAACCTAACTGCTTAATGCTGAAAGAAAAAAAGTCTAGCCACCTTGATATTGGCAGCAGCCTGCAGAAGTTGTTGTCATGAACTCAGCCATTATTAGTTATTTCCACTTGAAATCCAGCAGTACCTTCTATACCTGTCATGTACTATACCCACACTATATCCCATAACATGATGTAGTAACTATATGAAAACTTTACATGTTTATGGGCACTTCTGTTCATGTGCATAAGTATATTGAGAGATGGAAAACAGGAAGGACTCAGGAAAAGGACTGCATGTGACTTACAGAGCTAGTAAAAAGTTAGGGAGGATCACTGAGCTTTTCCAGAAGTTAAATAGCTGGTTATAAAAAGAGATATAATCACATTCTAAAGCAAAACTGAAACATTAAGTAAATGCTTGTGGATTTCTTAAAATTATTTTAAGCATATGTTTTTTAAAAATTGCCACTGTCTGGTTCTGGGCACCTTTAAACATCAAACAAAAAAGCTCCTCTAACTTTCATTTCACACCAAACTTAATGATAGGGAGAAAATACCTTCTTATATTAATGTAAGCCACCTCTTTCTGAAGCTATGGGACTGAACTGATACAGGAATAATCAAAATATATTTCATCTTACTATTTCAATTTTTCTTGTATTATTATTTTCAACACCTGTAGGAATGATACAATACTGCTGACTGGTAACATACGACATTATTCTAGCTGGCACTTCACGAAAAATCATGGGTTTAGGTCTTACATGTGCACCATATGGTCAGGAACAAGTTACTGAATGTTTGAGTACCAGTTCTTTAACTAGAGTCTGTAATAATTAGTGCTGTAGAACTCATGGTTCTGATTTTAAATCAGGCACTTAGATTTTCCACTCCCTTAAAGGCTGCAAAACTCACAAATCAATTTCAAAATAATGTAATGAGATGACCATCCTCTTCTTGGTTCAGCTATAACTTAGGGAAAAAAATGTGCACCAAACAATTTAAAGGTACAAAACAAGCTCTCCAACAGAAGCTGGGCATCCTAATTGCCTTTGTAATTGCTCCCTTCATTGCCCTCAAGATTAAAAGTAGCTGTAGATGAAGGAAACGTGAAGGCTGAACATGTGTTTTGCTAGAGTGTAGATAATAAGCAATAATAATACACTAGTCATACAATCTGAGCCACTGAAAATACAACCATCATAAATGGATTCCTTATTCCAAAACAGACTTCGTAATATATGTGCTGGAATACACATGTTTTTTTGTTTGCTTTTCTTTGTTTTGGGGGGGTTTTGTGGAATTTTTTTTTTTTTTAAAACACATTATGCAGAAGCATGTATTTGGTTTGTGGTAAGTTGTGCAAAAGCCACAGATGATAAAAGTATTACAAAGTGAATACAGTTTACCAAATGTAAACTAGAGCCAACCAGAAAACCACTTTAGGCTTCATCTTAACTAGTGTTTTTTTTACTAATGGTTCCGTTTCTTATCAATTATCCTGTTTATTTTAAAACACACTGTAGGAAGGATTCTCAAAGCTGCCAAGGGAAATTTAAACACCAGATTCCCCTCATTTCTTGGAATAGTTAAGCATCTAACCTTTGTGATAGAACATTATATTTGCTCCCCTTCCCCCCAGAATACAAAATTTGAACAAGACTCTTTGCAAGGTCTACAAAATGCTCTGACCAGCTTCACGAAGCTAATCTAAAAAAGTATGTTCCTGGAGACTTCTGCAAGTTTTCTTGCACGTGAAAGGACGCAGCTGTACCTCAATGACGTGCAGATGGTGGCAGGGGTATCTTACATTGAGTGGGATGCATATTGAAATAGGGTATAGACGGGGAAATTGCCTTCTGACCTACTACAGAAGGGGCAGCCACTAATTCCTGGCACACTGTTAAAATTAACTGACCTCAGAAAAATAATTACCCATAGTTCAGGTTAAAAAACAGCTACAGGTTCTGGAGTCTGTTTTTTTTATTAGATTAGTTTATTCCCTTCATCCCTTACTAATAACAATCACAGTAATCTTACACAAAAATATTTAGTCAAA
The DNA here is from genome assembly GCA_033124195.1 of Coracias cyanogaster. Classification (NCBI taxonomy): domain Eukaryota; kingdom Metazoa; phylum Chordata; class Aves; order Coraciiformes; family Coraciidae; genus Coracias; species Coracias cyanogaster. Next base: position 117,131 of record JAVSBS010006262.1, read on the forward strand.
GTTTGAGAACAGGATCATCTTTTCCTCTTCTAAATAGAATAACATCAAACCACCATTCCAGCACATCGGAGTTTTGTTAGCAGCGCACTATTACTTGTAATATAACACTCTCATATCACAGTATTAGCCTTCAGGCCATCTGTAATATGAGTCATATCCTCAGGACAGCACAGGCTTCATTCTGCATTGCTTCATACCAGCCAGCTTCTCCTGAATCACACTGCACTATCCAAAACCCACACACATTTCATGTAATAGAAATTTCCAATTCAATAATGATTTTCATGTGATATTACACCTGTGACTCACAGTGTAATATACTTACTATCACCTTCCAACAAAGGATCACAACAGACGGGGATGGAAACCCTTCAGTGGGAACTTTTCCTAAGGCTAACCGTGCCCGTCACCGTCTCCTCTTCTGGGACTAAATGTTTCATTTTCTCCATTTCCATTTATCCTTAACAACAGTTTCCAGGCTACACTACTGATACAAAACGTGGGCCTGCAGCAAAAACTAGCAGTATTCTTGTATGAGCTCAGAAGCTCAAACTACTTGCCATTAACTTGTCCTTCATTAGGGAACAGATTTACTTCAAACATACATGATGCTGGGCAGCATATTTCTATTCATCCCTAGTGATGTTGGCAACACAAAAGCAGTTTTTCATTTTTGCTACTGAATAATTCACAGTCACAGAGAATATGGGGGGCGGCGGAATCTAGCATTCTAAATCAGAATCCTGTATATCGAACCTTCCACATTTTGCATAAGTGGCTTCCTATTTTTAAAATATGTCTGTCAAAAATAACTATTTGCCAAAGGGGAAGCAATAAACTTTGTGAGGCAGTCTACATGTTCTTGCCAGTAACCATGTTCTTTACACTGAAGAGTCTGCACTTAAATCTAGTGTTTATTTTACAGCTTAAGGAAGCCTACAGTACACAGCTATGGCATCTCAACATTCTCTTTGTTATTAATTTCTGCACATGACCTTTCTTAGGACAAATCTTCAAATATTTTCAAGTGAGAAGTACTTGACTCTCAGGCAAGGAAGGCAATTGTAAGGGAAGAAGCGACTGTGAGTGGTATGCAGTAGCCCTTAGTTTGCATGTACTGAAGTCCAGCAGTATTCAGGGAGGTTTGCTTTTCTGAAACGTTAATAAAGCACAGTAACTTAAACAATTATGCGCTATTCCCTGATATCCAAAGGATACAGGTTTGTCTGTACCCATAGCATAAAACGGTAATTCTGATATGTAAGAGATCTCTTGTAGCAGTATAAAATGATCAGGAATTGTAACATAATAGATTGCCCTCTCAAATCCGAAAGCATGCTGTATTTGGACTGCAGTATCATAAATTAAAAATGCCCACACATTGGTAATAATAAAAGGCATTTTTCCAAAGCCACAGAACTACTGATACATATGCTTTGGCTTCATGTATAAACTGATGTGGCAAACTAAATTTAACAAAGCCAATTTCTTTTAAAGCCTCATCACACTAATTACATCCATCAAGTGTGTAAAATACATTTTGTCAGCTAAGAACAGAGGACTTCAATTAAATGCAAATCCTTATTCAGCACTCTAAGCTGTAAATGGCTCAAACTCATTAATGAGATGATGAAAAGAAAATGCTACTACATACAGACTCTGTAGTGAGAATTTATTACAAGTACTCCTTATTTCCACCTAGTTCGTGTACTTAAAGTGCCCCACATTTATGTCAATACTCCAATATCAACAGAGAAAGATACCAAAGTAATCTTGTTTGTTTGTGAATGTGCTTCTATCCATATTTGGGGCTTGACAGTCATTTCCAAGAGTTGACCCCCTTCCCTAACCTGGAGGGCTCCCAGAACAGTCAGTGGGACACTCTCTCCAGCTAGGATCTGCTGTTGATTCAAACTTTAAGACACTTTCTCTGCAGAGCTTTCTACAGCTACTTGAGAACTTTATGGCGCAGTCCAAGCAGCTCATTTGAACAAGCATTCCATATTCCCAAATCTTTCCTCAGCCACCCAGCAGCATGGCTATCCAAAACTGAGAACACAGGTCACCTGACAGGTACCAAAATTCTACCTCAGAATCAAAATACAAGAGTCTGTCTTGTAAGCTGCATGGATGGTAAGGCCTTAGTAGGGGACAGGAAACTGTCAGAATGATATTTCAGGGTAACCATCCAAAATTTCAAATTATTAATGTGAACATTAATGACAGATTGCACAGCATGCCTGGATTATAAATTTTTTATAATGATTTTGAATAGATCCTCAGTTTTACAGAACTACAGGTAAACTACTAGAGCAGGATGGGGGAAGACATGAGAGTCAAAAGAACATACCCCCGTTCTCCAACATGCAAACTTCATTTCAGTTTACAAGGATGAAGATTCATAAATCCTGATGTTGCTAGACTGCAAAATTTTCTCTACATGCTTAAGGAAGGTTATTAAGGGGATTTCCCAATTGCAGGACTCCCCCAGATCAGGCTTACTTCTCTTAGAAAGGAGAAGTATCATTTTTATTTCTTTTTCAGATTTCTCTCTCCACTCCACTCTCTCTCTATCCTCCAGTCTGGGCTTCTCTTCTCTTTTGATTATCTATTTCCCAGAAATAGAAAGAGAATCCAAAGGCTACATATAAATGTACTAGATGTCCTCGAATTTCTACCAAGTCTATTAAGTTCTGCCCCTGCAAAGCCTTGTTTACAAACAAACTCAGCTCCAACAGGAAGCAAGCTTTCAGCAACAAAGAAATGTAAGAGACATTTTCTTAACAGCTTTAAATTACTTGCCCCAATTAAGAAGACTCATTGATCAAACAGCAAGTAAAATAAGATACAGTAAAGTGATTCATGCTCAAATACTAAGAAAAAAACCTAAAATTAATCAGTTTTGAATATGTGTACCTTCTGCAGGAACCCTATCCTATCAACTTGAAGTGAAAATTAACATCATGTTCAAAAATTGTTATGCATAAGAAAACAAAAGTTATCTCAAATTATGGGCCTTGCTGTAACAGTATGTTGATTACTCACAAAGATTTCAACTTCTTGTAGCAATGTTTTAGTGGGGCACTCTATGGTATAACAGACAGGACACGTCCCTACCCTGCAAAAAGGAAGCAGGTTTGCCTAACGTTAACCCCACCTTAGCTTAATAATTAATCTCTTCCAAACGCATTTTTTGAAATGTACTCCAAAAAGCCTTTGCAAATAGAAGTCCTCTGTTTATCGATAGGATAGCTCTCAAGGCTGACAGCTACGTTGCTATATATAGGCAACATTTCTTCAGCTGATGTGGTTAATTAAAATGCATGGTTCTAACAGGCGCTCTTAGAACTGCAGCTGAATAACCCATGATCCCTTTTTTTCTGCACCACAGAACACTTTGCGTCTATTTACTAGACCTGTTGCACAATTTAATCAAAGATTTCCAATCTACGTTCTAGAACAAGGAGTCTTTCCCTTTTTAAAGGTTTCAAATAAAACACTCATTTTCATAGAGATCCCTTCTGAGTATCTGTAGCCTGTGCCCCTTACCTGCACCTTCATTCTATTTTATGCTTGTTTTATACAATTTAATACTTCCTCTTCCACTCCTCTGCATCCCCAACACAAAGAAAAAACAACACTATCCCATATTCTTTCCAGCATAAATCTCTAAGTCCAGTTCTGTTGAATGAATTCAGGAGAACTTATTAACAGCTTTGAAGCTGGGAGAACTGCAAAAGCTGATAGAAAACCTGTGCCAGGCAGTAGATGGAGCTGGATTGAAAGTGGAAATCCACCTGCTATGGAGCATTTGCTAACACCCTGCAGTGGTGCCGCATGCTAATGTTGAGTAAGGGAAAGAACAAGGGGATTTGCAAAGGAATATTAACTTTGAGGATGTATAGGCATTAAACTGTTTGGAAAACAGCCTGGAATAAAGAAATGCCTCAAAGTCAATCACTCAAAACTAGTAGAGGCTTGAAAACACAGCCCCACCCTATTTCTGTTTATACATTGTAAAAATCACTGTGATAATTACAAGGCTCATTTAGTCAATAGTGGCAAAACATGGATACCTGAAAATGAAACATCTTCAAGTTAAGTTCTGACTGTATCTGACTCAGTTCCTTCATGTGTTGGACCAGTTGGTCATTCATCCAGAGCTAATGCACATCATTTGCAACACCACTCTAAGACGCTCCTCTATTTCAAACCCCTAACTCAAGATCTCTAGTCAAATACCTTGGCTGGATAGCCTATGCATCCTTTCCAAGCAGTACTGCAAGTCTCCAGCAAGCTGATGAACCTCTGTGTCCTTCAGAGAAAGATTATGTAGTAGGTCTCATCTTTATGGTCTACATTCAGCTGTCCAATGAGCCTATCAAAAATGACCAAAAATAAGCTGCTTTCTAAGCCCTATTTTCCTTTCTAACAGATGAATACAAGTAGATCTCCATGGTGCAGCCTGCAAAAGGCCCCTTACTGGCAAAGCCATACTGCATGGGGGTTCTGGGCAGTCCAGTTACCTTTGCAAATACTTTTACATTCTTTTTATGCCACTGAAGCAACGCAGATCAGTGAAGAACTACTGCACATCCCTCTTCTCCTGCTTTCATTCCATGTAGGATTTTGTTTAATGGTCAAATCAGTGCACTTTCCAGGGTCTTCAATGGCAGCATTAGCTTTCTCAGGTTAACTGTCAGTTCAAGTCTGTTATTTTTTAGGAAGTGCTGTTCTGCTTGACAGTAGTAACACTAACTATAACAACAATATATAACAGCAATTGCCTTATGCTTTCCTATTCTATTAACGTTCCAGAAATCAAAGCTTGAAGAGCCTGTGGGAAAGAAGCCAGTGACCATTAACCTTCACTTTATTTTAAGCTTTTATAATTTTAGGAGTTTAATTTCAGGCTTGCAGCCTTCAGGCTGCAGAGCTGAGACCGAAGTAAAATGCAGCAAAGCAGCAAATGCATGGCGCACATTAAAAAAGTTCTTTTCCTGAGACCCCTTGTCAGCTCCCCCAGCCTTAATGAAAAATTTATTTCAAGATATTGAACATATTTTTCCCTACTTGGAGCAAAAGTGATAGAGTTTTGCTTTCAAATAGATGAGGGAGAGGGATTTTCACATCTTCACTAACAATCCTGTGAAATTTCCACTAACCGCACCACAGACACTATCTGCTTTTGTACAGAAGAAACCCCTCCTAGTTTGATAGTGGCCAGTTTAGTAAGTCCCCAGACTTCCCTGGGACATCATGTTGAGTAGACAACACCTGCCTATCTTTCAAACCCTGAATTTCTTGTCAGTGGGCTGGATGAAACAGCTCTAGAGGGATGGCTAGGACAGCATACTCTTCATTTTTGCCATCCGTATGAATCCAGCAGAAAACTACTGCTATTAAAAAGCAAATAATCACTCTTGCACCCTCCTCCTCTCCTTTTCTTCGATGCAGAGTGGTCCACTGGCACTCAAGATGAGAGTCTTCTAAAGAACGTGTCCCACAAAAGTCAAGCACGTAGTTTATTAAGAATGCATTGGCACAAGGACTTTGTGGACATAGCTCCCTTAAAGCCACAAGGATGTTTCAGAAAGTTTAACCTTTATAACTAATTCATACATCAAAGTATTCCAAAAAGGTTAGCTGAATTTTACGGAAGACTGTCACATGCTGCAGTTTGTAAATCAGCGGTATGAAAGTAGGACAGTGCTATCATGCTGACAAGAGGCCTTAGCATTTAACAATTTCCTCACTAAATAAGGATGACTTGTGATGGCTGCAACAAATCCACTCTTCTCAGAATCAGCTTTTCAGCACAGCCGTTGAGAGAGGGAAGGAGACAGGGAGAAGTGGCCTAGTGTGCCACCTTCTCAACACAACATGTAGCACTTGACATGTGCCATTTCTGCAGCATCCACATTATGCCGCTATTGTTGAGGAACAGACTCCGAAACCATAAATGGCCTACACTTTAGGGCTTTTTTGGATCTTCACAGGTATCTGTTACACTAAAAAGACATGCAGTGTTATTCCTGTTGAAAGTACAGTCCCTTATTAAACTTACAGAATCATTTGGTTTAAGATTTAGACAATTCATCACCACTGTACAAGGTGCAAGGGAAGTGAAAGGATGATTTAATCATAAAATAGCCCTTTCTGCATTATATTTTTCAAAGGCTTGACTGATTTAAAAATATTCATTAGCTCCTATTACACACAAAAGCTGTAGGAGAGGGCAAAGAGGTCAATCTGTTCAGGGAGAAGGAAGATGGCACCACTGATTCTCTATGTCCCCTAGAAACCACCCGTAGGTAAAAACCAGCTGATAATACCCCTTATGTCACGCCCCGTATCCTCTGCAGGGAGAAGAATCTAGAGCCACCACACTGCAAAAAGGGTTTGGGTTTTTTGCTTCTGAGTCTTATACGCTGATGACTTTTGGTAATGGGTTCTATAAATCTTTTATATCCCTGTCATTCCTGGGCTTGATACTCCAGGTGGGAAGGCCTGGCAGCAGACTGGTGATGTTCTGATATGCTGCAATGTGCCGCTGCAGAGCAGTGAGGCTACTGCCCACAATTCCGCCCAAACCAAAGGAAGCCACAAAACACCATATTATTTTCTCTTTTCCAAGTCAGTTCTCCAGTAAGCCAAATATCTGTTGTGATCTGTTGTGTCTGCTAATTTTCATATTTGATTCTAAGTTAGTAGATAGGGACACAAAGATTTCTTCTAAATTATACCCTCAAGAAGAGGGCCACATCTCTTGTTTTGTTGCTTTGCTTGCTGTATGCAGCAATAAAACTCATTGACCTGGCAAGTATTTTTCCTACTTTGAGTTTTAGGATCAAATATAAAAAACCTCACCTAATTTTCCAGGAATTTCAAACAAAATAAACAGCTCATCCAGTCAGGTATCTATTAATTAATAAATTAAAGATGATAACATTCCTCCCCATCTGCTTCATAATAGAATTAATCAGTTGTAATTAGAAATAAATGTCACTCTTTAAAGTAATCTTAATAACAAAAATATTGAAGCATCTTTCATTACAGGTTCTTGAAACACTTTGCAAGACATTATTAATGTATTATTTATAGAGAAAAGACACCCGACCTGGCTTCCTTACAGGCTCTGGCAGCAGCGGGACTGGGTGCTCAGCCTCCCACCACTAGTACCATCAGATCTGTGTGACCGCCTGCTCCACCCAACTCAAGGCAACTTTGGCTTTCCATTTCTGTTCATATATTAACACTGGTATTTGTCGTACATTATCAGTATTGGGAAAAGGGCTACTCCTCACTGCATTTTAAGAACGTTTTCAGACAGTGACCTCTTTGTGAGACAGGTGGCAAGAACCATCAGAGCAACTTCACCGGTTTTTCCCAAAAGCAGGTATACTCTAACTCACAGACGTGCCAAACAGCTTTACATCTGCAAGGCACTCTGGACTGGGTAGCTCTTAGCTACTGTCTAGTCTCTACTTCAGGAGCACTGCTAATCGCATTTCTGCTTGTCAGATTAACATAATCTCATTTTATACAGTGGAAATTATATACTATTCCCTCTGTATCCTTCCTCCATGTTTTTGAAGTTTATTCATTAATATTATTTTATAGTTTTTTCTTACTCACCAAATGGAAATTGGGTAGGTGACATGAGTCAGATGAAATGAAAGCAAAGGACTACGTGGTAGCAAGGGGGCAACCCCAGACACTAGCATCTAAATTTAGAAAGGTATGGAATTTTTAAAATTAAGATATAACCTTAATCCCGCAATAGCACATTTACAGAAGAGTTGCTTTAAAGTCTATAGCCTGTCAACCCACAAAATAAAATTACTCTTATAATCACCACAGAAATCACATAGGCCTGTTGTGGTTTGGCAGGCTTTCCTCCTACATTGACAATTATAAAACAGATGATGGTGGCCTACAGAACTTCAGGGAAACATAATGTTTGACAGCAGAACACCACCGCATTGGAAAGTATTGTATATCTTCCAACAAAATAAACTAAAACTCTCACAATATCCACTCCAGCAATTATGACCACAGTAATAAATCCAGAATTTGAGTTTTTTCATTTTAAAAGACTCAATCCACTTTGTGAATTATGGCTATTCTTTCTACAGTGGCTCATGATCCGATCGCTTAGAGATTCACATACAGTCATATCATTGTAAAGTTATCACTGGGAATGTCTATTCGAATGAATACTTTCTATAAATTGAGAAAATTACTAAAAGTAAGTTTTGTATTTACCATCTAATTATATAGTATTAATAGACATTTATTAACAACAGCAGAAATAATAGCTTTGTATTTAAAGTGCTAGATAAGATTCCATTTCATTGCTAACCTCTATATATTCATTTCTACTATTTGTCCTACCCAACATGACTTAGCAAGAACATGCTGATGTTGTGATTACCATTTCCAAAAGTCCAAGGCTCACTGTTAAAAACAACCCATTTTGATCCTAGTATTTATATTAGTACCAACAACTAGCATTGAAACATCTGTCTGACAAACTTACGAAATAAAAGACAAGCAGTGATCTATGCTGGCAACGACCAAAGGTCACTACTATGCTTCACCACTAATACTACATACAGAAAGGAAAGATGCGTCCAAAAAACAGAAAACTTGAAATAAATTCTGCTTTTTTTTATTACAATATTTCTTAAATTAAAATTAAGCGACACATGCTGAGCACAGAGAGCCAGGCTTGCCCATACAGAAAGAACAGGGCATTATCCAGAGGGAACCGGACTACACCACTGAACTTGCCAGCCCACTCGCTACCCCACATTCTCTACAGTAGTGCAGCTCAGGAGAGTTCTTTCTACATGCCTCTATGGGGTCCAGATACAAACTGCCAAATGCTGCTTTTCTCCCCCTCTCCCTGTAAAACACAATGGCAGGTGAGGAGAGGGGATAAACTGTGTTTTACAAGTTCAAAATTCTGATCCAGCTTTGGTTGACCACATTAGCATGACAAAGGAGTTGGAACACTAATGAAATTATGGATCTAGAGAAACTCAGATCCAAACTGAAACAAAATAGCAACATGAAAATTGCTTTCTTGAATTCCATTCAGACTCCATTTTAAAAGTTCAGATCATGATCTAGTCCAACATAGATGATGACCTTTATAGGTCTCTTCCAACCCAATACATTCTATGATTAGACATGATACAATAATCTACCTTAAATTCAGGGATGATTTTGCAGAAGCACAGGCAGTTGCAATACCTCACAAATTGAAGGAATTTATATACAGGGCATTGTTAAGGATATCACAATCCCACTAGGAAATGTCATACTAGACCTGCCTAAGCAGGTTTTCTAACTGTGAGCAACCTGTGTCTAACACGTAGAAACACATAATTACAAAAAAAAATTCAAAACGCAAAACAAAAAACCGGGTTACAATAGTAGGAGAAAAAGATGATGCTGCCTTCGCCCTTATCCCTTCAGGCATGTGGATCACATATCATACTTTTAATTTTAAATAACATACTTGAAAATATTCTCATTATACACTTAGAAATGAAATTTTTTTACAGATAAATTCTACTGCAACCTTAACAGCACTGAGTTCTGGCAGTAAGTTCTACAGATGTATTATGGATTGTGAATAAAAATATTTTAATAAGCCATTTTAAAAATCAATTCCCTATGCCTTGAATCAAATGCTCCTAAACATTTTGCTCAGCAAGCTCTAAACCATTTCTATTTCAACTAATCTTGCTTGATAATACATAATTAGAATTGAACATAGACTGAAGAGAAAATTTGAAATATTTACAATGAGGCATTTATTAATTTTCAGTGTATTTTCTAGTCTATGACATATATGCCCATTTCTGTCTTCGTTGTGCTCTGAACAAGTCTTTTAAACACAGTGTTCAGAAAGACACCACGTACTCTTTTTTCACTGCTAACACTTTGCTTAAATACTAACAGCAGATGATTATAGTTCAAATTATTCCTACCACTGCCAACAGACATTATTTTACATTTGTCAATTACTTTTGCTTAGTATGGTAAATGCTTATTCAGCTGGCTTTGCTGAGTTCTGGAAGGTCCTGGTTGCATTTCTGAGGTTTGACTGACCAGAAAAAAATGAATATTATTTGCACATTTTGCCATCTTACCTTTCACAGAGACTTCAAATTGTACCGCGTGATTCTAACCTGAATACCTGAGGGCTCCCTGCTGTTAACCTTTTGCCATGTGAAAAACTGACAGTTCATTCCTTCTCTGTGTTTTCTGTCTCCAGCCAGTTCCTACCCCAGAAGAGTAGTTCCCCTTTCACCTCAGAAACACTTTCCCAAACACCCTTTTTATGAGGAACCCTAGCAAATGAGCTCTCAGAGTCCAAATACATTCTGTCAGCGGGCTCTCCTGCCAGTCTGTACTGATTAGCTGTTGTGCTAATGCTGCTCTAGAAAGAAAAAGAAAAAATATTTTCTGGATTGATGCTACTTTTAAGCTCCTAAGACAGTAGTAGTTAGCCCTCATTTACCACACCTACTCGACACAACGTTTAGGAGACTGATAAAAAGCATGCATGTGCAAAGTTTCAAGTATCTACAGTACCATCTCCCAGGAAACACAAAACAAGGACTTTCCAGCAGTGGATCTGAATTTTTCTTTTTGGTGAGTTCAGGTCATGCCCACAATGTTATCCTTAATTTATCTGTTTTCTGATTTAATTGTGCTTAGTGCTATTTTCCAACAAGATGTGCTTATATTAGGCTAGACATACTACAAAGCACTAAGGCTTAGCAGAGTGTAAAGACACAGCTGTTTTCTTCATTCATATGCACTGGATTAAATCTAGAAAAGTTTATTACAAAGCTATCATTCTGTAGGGAGAATTCAGTCAATGGTTCTTTTGCTTTCCCTTTGGAAACCAGTGAGACGAATATAAAAATCAAGACTTATTATGTTAAAAACTACCATTCAGTAATGGGTGTAGAAATAAATTTGATTAGTCTTATTGACATACAATGCAAAGCATGTAAACGACAAAAAATAAAATGAAATTCTTTTGCAGTTGGCAAATAGAAGTGTATGTAATACTAGACACAAATAGCATGCAAGTTTACAAGCATAGCCAATGTTCAGATAAAGGCAGATTTACTTCAAGTAATGTCTGTTATTCTAACAATCCATGCATGAATGCCTCCATGCTAGAGTAAAAGAAGAAAAATAACAATAAATGGTGGTTTATAAGACACATGAGTCACCATCCCTGCAGGTATTTAAAAGACATGTAGATGTGGGCCTTAGGGACATGGTTTAGTGGTGGACTTGGCAGTGTTGGGTTAATGGTCGGACTTACGATCTTAAAGGTCTTTTCTGACCTAAATGATTCTATGATTCATTCATCTGTTTGCTATTATCAGATCCACTTCAGATGTACTTGTGCTACTGTTGTCCTTACAGCCCCTTAGAAGGTTAAATATTCTCTCATTTCTGTAATAAATCAGCTGTTCTCTGCTTGCATGTAAAATGCAATGTACTTGTAAAACAGTATCTGGTGGTGAGAGAAAGGAGGGAACATGATTGCCACGTGAATCCATAATATCCTGTGGTTCAAAATCCTATTTCATTATAAAGCTTTATGCAGCCCACTGCAAAATTAAGACTAAAGATTTTCTTGCATTATTCTCTCCATGATACATCATCGCGAATAATTTCAAAAAGTGTTTTAGGAAATGATTCAGTCAAATTTATAGAGCTAAGCAGCATGGGAAAAACATTTAACCCTGTCTGGGGCTTTGTTCTTCACTAGCCAGTGTGCATAATGAAACAAACATTCTCTTTTCTCACTAAAAATACTGCAGCTCCCACTTGTTCTTGTATGACTTGTCTTATATTTCTAAAGTGAAATAGGAATAGTATTGAAAAAGTTATTGAATGCTATCAACAAGAGCATGCCTCACAAAGTCCCATAGCCTTCTACAGATTTCAGGGCACGTCTTGAGCCTCAGTATCCGAAACTGCTCAAAAAATCAGTCACAACAAATCTATTAACTAAGGCTGACTCAGGAATGGATTCGAGCAGTTGAGTGAAATGTCATTAATTTGAGTCACCCACCCCTATAAACATAAATCCATAACAAAGCAGGGACACTCATCGGTCTACCTGCAAAATTCATCTGAGTATTGACACTTTGTAAAGGAAGCAGAGGATCCCCAGAGAAAGATAGATGTGTGGTGAGACATTATGTCTCCTTTGCCCTGTCTGTCTACAGACGCAAGGATAGAAAAGACATCAGCCAAAGTCAAACATGAAACAGTGGGAGCATTTCTCCAAAAGAGGTAAGAGGAAAAGAATGTATATGTAAACAAATTTATATGTATTTATATACAAATGCTGAGGTTAAAAAGGAGATGTGTAAACTAAAACACCTGCTTGTAAGTGAGTATGTTTTAAAGTATGTCAAACACTTGAAGGAAAGAGAATAGTTATTGGTACATTAGTACCTGGACACAAAAAATAAAGAAAAGATGTGATAGCTCGTGTCAAAAGAAGAATCGTGTTAAGAAATGATATTACAAATAGCTTAGAATCCAACCAGAGCTTGGTGAAATGTAGCAATAAATAACATAGAATCTTTACAGAAGTGAAAGTCCATATCCAAAATCAGGAAAAAGATATTATTAAGGACAATCTTATCCCTATCATTTGGCAACAGCCACTCTGTCACGCCCAGAGAAATTAGAAAAATTCTTACCACAGGAAAACCAACGATACTGGTAGGGTTTAGTTATTCCAGACATGCCACGGTGCCAAACCTAATCTGTAGATTGTACTTCACCGAATGGTTAGACAGGGAACCCACTAAAACAAAAGCAACTTGTGCCACAGTCATCAGCAATGTTGAGGACCTTATTAAGAATATTATTACCAGTCTTCCTGGTAAGTCTGTAAGACGTACCCTCATATATTTAGATTCAACATCTCTACAGTAGACAAAAGCCTCAAAAATCCACTGGGTTTTAAAAAGGCCATCTAACTAAAAAATGACAGCTTATTAAAAGAAAACAAAATATCAGAAGGTATTTGTTGGCAAGTACATGAAGGTTACATAAGCATAGCACAGTAGGTGAGAGCAAGTATATCCCACCCACCTCAAAACACTGCAAAAGCGCCATTGTGTTCAAACGGCACGTGGCGAGAGGGCATTAGAAACAAGTGTCAAAAAACATCATGGCATATGCGTATCAGTGTAACAGAGAGGAACACGCATCATAGCAGGTTAGTTGTGAAAAACACAGCACAACAGGCTGCAAAAGAGTTTAAGGAGCAAGTTGCAACAAGACAGTAAGTTGTAGCGCACCTTTATAATTTCATCAAGAGCAGGAAGGCTGCCAAAGTCTGTGGGATCATCAAGGTGGACTATCCACAGAAGACAGTGATTGTACAAGAACTAGATGAATCTTTTTGCACATTTAGTGCAGAAAATCTTTGGGAGGTTTCCATAAATGAAAGGATGATGCAGCTGAAAATCTGACCAAAAATAAAACGACAATTCATTGCAGAATAAAATAGAACAGTAAATTGTAAGAAATCATCAGGATCAGCCAGAATTCACCCACAAATTCAAAAGAAATTCAGGGATAAAATAACCAAACTCATCACTTTGGCCTGTTATCTAATGCTTTGAAACTACATCAGCGTCAAAAGCACAGAAGACAGCACAAGTGACACAGGTTCTTAGTGAGAAGCTTTGAACACAAGGACCAGTACATACCATGTCCATCTAACGTGAAATGGTAGGTAGGAGCAAGAATAAAGAACCAAAGTAATAGGCAAACGGACAATTCCTGTGTCTGCACAAAGGCTTAATCAGACTTTTGTAAAGAAAATTCACTCCTCACAAAGCTCTTGAAACTTGACGTAGGACTCCAATAACAGCCAGGAGAGCTTTACAACTGGTTCTTAATTGAAAATCTAGAAACCTATTAAATTATATCTGTTGTGGAAAGATTGACTTGTAAAATGTAAAACCAAAATAGCCACACAGAATAAAAACCATCTTTCTAGACTCCCCATCCCATCTCTCTCAGCTTGGATTTTCCAAAGTTGGGCACTGGAGGGTACTACTCCAAATAACTTGAGTTTAACATTTTCTGACAAGGTTCTGCCGCAAAGTTGGCTTCAGTCATTCCACTAACAACTTCCTCCAACTCAATTCTGTTATTTCAAGGTAAAATTAATTTCTGGAGCGGTGTTATTTTCCTACTTGAACACCATAATTACACAAATCCCAAACTACTATTCAAGTTTAAAATAGACACATTGTTTTTCTTTCACCATCACTGTTCCCCTACATTCAAACTTCTCTCAGCCCTTATTCATCACACTCCAGTAGGTATTTGATAGCTGACAACATGGTAGACACCTAACACTAATATACTTTCAAAGTTTGTGATGAGAGAGACAGCCAGTTTCCAGGCAGTGAAGATCTATCAACTCACCCTTTTCCTAAGCAAAGGGAAGGCTGTATCTCAGTGGATGCCCCCAAGGAAGATTAAAGTAAGAGTTCAGCAAAGGAAGGAGGAGACAGGCAGGGGGACACCCCGTTAAAAAGCTCCCCCGCCAAGTTCTGCTTGTATTTGTTACTGCCCTTCTCCCCCAAACCCAAGCTGTCTGCGCCTGATTCACAAGGCAGCTGTTTTCCTTTTCCCTACAAGCTTCCCTGTCAACCCATGCATAGGGCCCAAGGTCTGTGACCTCAAAGCAATCTTCTGGTTTTGTACAGCACATCCCTGTTGAGGAGCTTTTAAAGTAGAAGTGTAGTAAAGTAGAAGAGTAAAGCTAAGAGTGTGGGGAGGGGAGTAAGAGGGAAAGCAGGATAATGAAGAAGAGAATTCAAGCACTTTTGGAGAGACAAAGGGATGAAAAGAAAAATAACAGATGACTGTAGCTCTGCAGTTTAATACAACAGTGTTAAATACTGCACTGAAACACATGTACGGTGGCTGTTTTCCGATTCTGCCTTGGAGTAGTTTCTTCTTTGGAAGGGCACCACATTAATCAGGAAAAGCCTTAGAGATTCACTAAAGCACTGCAGTTTTATAAATCTAAACAACAGTTGTGCGTAGTGTATCACACATACACTTGAAAGGAAAAACAAATTAAAAATGGATCTTTAAAGCTGTTCTAAACAACAAGAGCAGAGAAAACAGGTTACATGCTCATTCTTTCCAAAACCAACCCTTCACAGCCACTATCTTCACCTTAATCGGTATTTTCTTGCACAAAGCCTCAGGCGAAATGAAACAAACTGGTGTTCCTCAGAGCTCAGTGTTGGGACCATTTCAATTTAACATCTCTGTTGATAATCTTGATAAGGACATAGAGTGTATCATCAGTAAGTTCACAGATGACACCAAGTTAAGTGGGAATGTTGATCTGCACGAGCATAGGGAGGCTCTACAGAGAGATTTGGATAGATTGGATCAATGGGCCAATGTTAACAGTATGAGCTTCAACAAGGCCAGCTGCCAGGTCCTGCACTTGGGCCACAACAACCCCATGCAATGCTACAGGCTTGGGGAAGTGTGGCTGGAAAGCTGCCTGGTAGAAAAGGACCTGGGGGTTCTCATTGACAAGCGGCTGAAGGTGAGCCAGCAGTGTGCCCAGGGGGCCAAGAAAGCCAATGGTATCCTGGCTTGTATTAGAGAGTGTGACCAGCAGGAGGAGGGAGGTGATTGTCCCCCTGTACTCAGCACTGGTGAGGCCACACACTGAGTCCTGTGTCCAGTTTTGGGCACCTCAATACAAGAGAGATATTGAGGTGCTGGAGTGAGTGCAGAGGAGGGCAACGACACTGGTGAAGGCCTGGAGAATAAAACTTGTGAAGAGCGACTGAAGGAGCTGGGACTGTTTAGTTTGAGGAAGAGGAGGCCACAGGGAGACCTCATCACTCTCTACAACTACCTGAAAGGACATGGTAGAGAGGCTGGTGCTGGTCTCTTCTCACAGGTAATTAGTGATAGAACAAGAGGGAATGGCTTCAAGCTGCAACAGCATAGGTCTAGACTGGACATTAGGAAAAAAATTTTCACGGAAAGAGTAGTCAGATACTGGAATAGGCTGCCCAGGGACATGGTTGAGTCACTATCCCTGGATGTGTTTAAGGGTCGTTTAGATGTGCTGTTAGGGGAAACGGTTTAGGGTAGAACTTTGTAGAGTAGGGATGATGGTTGGACTTGATGATCCCAAGGGTCTTTTCTAGCCTGAATGATTCTATGATTCTATGACTGTGTTGTTTTTACAAGCAAAAGTAAAACCTGTGTTGACATTATTCCTGTAATAATTTCTGACAGACAATCCTTAGTTTATTTGAAATCCAGAATTAAATAGAATCATGCTACCCTAGAGGTTGAAATTGGTATTGTCTTTTTCGTCTTATCACGATTCTGTTTGAAATTCATCTAAGGATCATTTGCTTTGTTTTGACTTCTCTTTTTCTGTATGTCTCTCTTTCAAGGTCAACTCAAATCAAAACATACTCTTGGGATAATGCCCAGGTTATTTTGGTTGGCAACAAATGTGACATGGAGGATGAACGTGTAGTCTTCACGGAGAGAGGCAAACATTTAGCAGAGCAACTTGGTAAGAAAATAAATTACAAAAGCTTTATAATTGCTTGTGAGAATGCACAAAGTAATGTCATTAATTGCTACAGCGCTTGTAATGAAATGTTCATTGATACATTCACTGTGAAGAAATAGTCATACACTGCCTCACTTTTGTTACTGCAGGCTGAGGTCTGAAGTGTCCTCATTGAAATCACTAATACTGTAGCATTATTAGAATGGACATGTGTCCAGGGATGATCTTATGCAGAGCTGTGGCATGTCTATCATCTAAACGTGTCCACAAGACCAGTGGTGGCTCAGAGGCTGGCTTAGACTAAAGACCTATCTGATATAATGTTCCTTATGCAGCTTCTTGAATAGGAAGTATGTTATGGCCTTTGTGATAAGCAGCAAGATTAGGTGTGTGCCTAAATATACACAGTATGTTTAGATAGTTATAGCTATAGGCAGATACATCCTAGCCAGGGAAACATTAAAATAAACAAAACAAAAAAACAACCAACAAACCAACAAGAAAAACAAGGAGAGATCAAAGAAACAGCTTACTCAAAATGGGAATCATTTTGAGACTTGAGAACATTTGGGCTATGATTTCCAAAAGCAATAATCTAAAACAGAAAGACACCAACCAATATCCAGCTCCCACTGCTACCACTGTACCTACTGCACATTTACACAGCTGTGAATAACATGAACGTCTGCTTCATAAAGTCTTCTTCTAGGAGGCAAATGACCACACAGAAAATTAAGGAGCTGTAAATATCTCTGTTTTTTCTGTTTCTGCCCAGCAGTTATATCCTTTCATACCATGAAATATTTTTGAGGTCACTGGTGTCTCTAGAGAATCATCATAATACTACATGGCCTGTTTTTTTCCTTCAAATTTGCTGATCTCTGGAGATCATGCTCAGGAAGTATACAAATCAAACCCTGGCATCATAGGAAGTCAATTTCTGTGCCATAGTAGGCATGAGCTTGTTTTTATTTTTAAAACTAACTGTGGCAAAGGGTCCACCTGGTGAATATGTGTAACTAAGATCTCTTTGTCTCTATTCCTATATAGGTGTTTAGGGGAAAAGGTGGTACAAGAGTAACTGCATGGGAAACAGGGATGGTGGCATTTCACAGGTCAACCTGTGCTGAATCTAATCCCATGCTGGTGGTTTTTAACATACATATATTTATAGCTCACTGACCTTTTTAAAAATAATTTTTCTAGATATGCAACTGCTTGTCCTGATAAATAATTTCATCAGAAAAACATATCTTTATATAGTATCTGTCTAAATAAGCATTACATATGTGTAAAAGCACATCTCAAAAGTATACATTAAAAATGACAATAAAGTAGTCCTTGAAAGTTGACAGAAAAGATTCAACAGCAGGTTATGTCCAGAAAAATTGCCAGCATTTGTGAATAACTGAGTTTCTAAAACTGTTTGAAACAAAACCAAAATGGTTACCATTGCCCCTGTTTTAACAAAGGATATTTTTCTTTGCAGAAATGCCTGTCACATTTTATATATTTCTATAATCTGTTCTTCCCTCTGTAAGCATTTCTACTGTTTATTTACTCTATTAGGAGCTAGGGAAGTGTATTAAATGGAGAAAGAGAACCAAAAAATGTAACTGTATACTTTTACCCAAATTTAGACTAGGCAATAAAATGTCTGGCAATAAACATAAATTTGCAATGTAGAGTTTGAAGATCTTTTTTAAGTAAGTCACATAACTAATCTGAATTTCTATTTCTTGAACTATTTTCCTTCAGGAAGATTAATGCAGTGAGTTGACAGGAATCCCCAAGGTCATGAATGTAGCAAGACAAGAAGGAACTTTGCATGTTGTGCAGCCCAGAATCCTCAGCTGTAATAACCAGTGCTTGCAAAAAAAATCAAACAAGAAGAGTAATGAGATAGATATCAAAACTCATGTTTCAGGCTTTAAAGCAAACTCTAACTCCTGGGATTAAGGATTCAATCATTATGGAAGCAGATTATCCTCTATTTCTATCTTTATCTGCTCTGGGGTTTTCCCTTCTCAGATATATGTCCTGTGGCTATCTCAAAGGCAGATTATTGTATTGGATAAATTGTGGCTCTGATTCAGTATGTCATTTACTGTACTCAGACTGCAGACACAAATGTTTGTAAGTTTCCTGTACAGCTGCAATCATTTCTTAAAGGTGCTCAGAGATTGTGGGAGGTGGTGTCAGGAAAAGCAGAACAAGTTTCCCAAAACTGTAATAAGTGCTCTGGCCATGTTGGTCAGTTTGAAGGGCATATGTTATGTCAAATACTTGGGACCATCTTTTCTTTCTCTGCCAGTGAGTTGATAACATCACTTGTAGGTAAGTTTTAAAAATAATAATATGGACTTTTGTGTCCAGCAAAACATTTTAAGACTGTGGGCCCTTTGAGTGCCATGGTCTGCAATGTTGATTGCAGCCATAATTACAAGCAAGCACAACTCATGAGTGCTATACAAAGAACACGTTGTGAAACACT
>JAVSBS010006263.1:0-29765 GCA_033124195.1 Coracias cyanogaster
CCCTTTCTGTCTCTGCAGTGAAACCTTTCTTTCCTGAATGAAATATCTTAGTGATAACTCCTGTTTCATAAGAGAAGTGATGTAATCACAGCCAAGGCAAGGATGACTGGTGCCACTTTGGTTAATAATCCCTGGAGGGATATTCAGATCGTGCTATTCAACAGCGTGCCCTGGTGTGCCAGCATCCCTATAGCCAGTTGACCAGGTTTTGTGTTTGCCAGAGTGAAAAAGCCTTATAGGCAGAGTTGCCATGGAAACTGGAAAACACAGTGGCAAAACATCAGCCACATAAACAAAAACTCTAATAATACTTTGGGAATTATTTATCTTTTTATCTCCAGTATGCAGTGGTACTGTGGGCTCATTTGTTAAGTATTTTGTGTCTCATAAACATGTTGATATTATTTGGTCTGCATGATCTCTACCTGAGCTTTAGTGTCATTGTTAAGTAGGTTTAACTGGTACAATTTCAGAAAAAAATATATATCAGTACAGAAATTTTACTCCTAAAAATCAGTTTGGAGCCTCATGCATAAATTTATTGTGATATTTTTCTTCTGAAATGAGTTTAACCCTGCTAATTTAAATCACTTTACAGCAGCATAAAACTGGAATAACAGAGAACAGACAGGGCTAAAGTAGGCAAAATCTCTCAACCTATGATTTTGCTGGTTCCTACAGTCATAGTTTGCACTGTCCATTTAACTTTATAGTTAGCCATAGAAATGACAGAATATACCTTTACTTTTTGTTGTTTTGTTAGGTACCAGATTATGTGATATCCTGTGTTTGAATTTGTGGGATGTATTTATTTCAAAACACATCTAGTACATACTATCTGGGAAGCAAAACGGGAACATACCTGGTGTGACCACAAATACCCCTTGAAGGGGAGCTTCCAATTGTGTGGAATATCCCTACTTAAGAGTGACAGGCTTTCTCAAGAAAGATTGTAAGCACAAGTCTAATGAACACCACTGCAATCAACTGACAACTTTCTATATAAACAGAACTACATGACACAATTACGCTAAATATTCCCTGTGAAAGACCTTCACATACTGCACGTTCTGGTTTCATCTCCAAGAGCTCTGTAACACTTTATTAAAAACAGACCTCAGAGATGTTTTTTAAACAAGAACAGAGAATATTACTTCAGTAAATCAGGTTTGAAACCATTTTGCAAAGCAGTTGTTAGGCATTAATGAAATTGTTCCAAAGGTTACTAGGTTTAGTTCAATTTCCCATTAAGTGGAGATGAGAGCTCAGTGAATAATTAATAGCAAATGATTGAATGAATTTCACCTTCCCATTGCAGCTAGAAGCTCCTTCAGCAAGTCAACATACTCTCAAGGATGTTCTAAAATCATTATCTTGGTTGTTTCTCATGCTTTCTACTTGTGCAGTGTTTCAAGTGGTCTATCTCTTGGTTTTGCATTGCTAAGACCTCTCAGCATTTGAGGCCTGCCATGTTCCCTCATCTCTCCAAGTTGCATTCCCTCATCTCTTCTTGTACTGGAAATGCAGTCTAGCAGCAGTACACATATTGTACCAATAGTAGAGTGTCATAGCTCATCTAACACACCCGAAGGATGAGAATTAACAGAAAAAAAAAGGCTAAGAACTCACAGGAAGCTTTTGGAAGTTTTGCAGTTCAGGATCCACATTAAATGCATTGGGCCTCTGGATGCTGTATATTTGTTTATTGCATATTTTTGCAGGAAAAAGTTAAAGAAGCCAGATATTTGAGGAGGCTCATCTGGAGCTTTAAAATCTAAAACACAGTGCTATGTCACTGCGTGTACTGTAATCAGTTTTTTAAAGCTAAGAGACCAATTCAGCTGAATTACAAAAGTGCTTACCACAGTGATTAAGAGCATGCAGCATCTTAAGAGCAACAACCCATCAAAATCATCAACTCCAGGCTTCAGCAGAGGTTAAAGAAGTCTTATTATAAACTGGATAATCATATATGCAAATAAAAAATCTTCCTGAGGAGGAAACAAGGAGCTGCTTGCCTCCAGCCACCTGCAATAAGTCAGTAGTAACTTAGGGACATAAAGAGTCTGAGGGATGTCATTGCAACATAAACAGAAAGTAGATTTTCTTGGTTCCACACTTCAAACTTTGTGTATTATTTAGCTGCTTTTCTTCCTTTAACAACAAACTCAGTGACCAGTTTTAGTGTTATATCACACTTTCTTTTTAAATACTCTCACTACAGATTACCAAAACTTAACTGAATTCAGTGATTACTAAAAAAGAAACTGAATACTTATGATAAGGCTTAATAGCACAATGACGAACGTACTCTATTATTCTATTCCCTATTACATAAAATATTTGCCCTTCCACAGAGGCCTGTGGAAAGGACAGATGCAGCTGTCTACCTTGCATTTTCAGCTTTTCTTCTATATGCTATCCTTTGTCTTTGAAGCATATCCAAGAAAAAATATAGACATACTCTGGAAATACTTTGGCTTCTCCACTGAATGCTAATAAGTCTCTTAAATAATAGCTCAATCTGCCTATTTTAACTGAAGGTAAGTCTCCAAGAGTCTCCCTTGTTTGGGTTTGGATTTTTGGGTTTTGTTTTGTTTTGTTTTTGTATGCTAATAATATATACAAAACATTCTATGATTTAATCTTTCTGACACTATGACCTCACATGTACATTAATATGGAAGAATATAAAACAACAATTATCTGATGAGCTTCAAAGGCTTCTGGATTTTTTAATAATTCTGTGCCGCAGGTCTCTAATGGCTACACTTCATTTTAATCCATCTAGAGCAGTACACTGAGTAGGAGAAGATTTTTATCTTCAATGTGTCAAAGTCTTTGGGTTGAGAGATCAAACAGGCCTGAGTTCACTATGAAATTTTTCCCAATGCAGTAGGACCCACAGTCCAACATGACCTGTAAGGATCCAGCTAGGGATCCTGTCACAGGACGATATGAAAATGAGGTCGTAGTCACTGGAATGTCACAATGAGAAAACGTGCAGAGAAGACTTGCATTGTCAACCCTGCCTTTCTAGATGTAGGCAGTTTTCTCTGGTATATGAAAAGCCACCTCTTTTCACTTAGTGTTCTTGGAAGGGCTAAGACTCCCCACACTACTTTTTCCTTAACAACTAATAGAAACAATCATTTTTACAAAAGCTTTCTGGAAGGAAGCTTCTGCTCACCAACTACTGTGGAGCTATTATTCCATGAAGATGTGGGAAATGTGGATTCATTTGCCTGGCTGAAAAGAGATCCAAGTTAACATCCTGCCATGGTAGGCTGATGGAGTTATCCTTTGCTCTCTGGACCAAGGCCATATTTACCAAGTAAAAAAACCTGACTGAATGCAGGAATTGACTCAACTCTTTATTAATGGAATGTTGTGTTTTGTGGATTAAATAAAAACTTTTGTCCTTTAGATACATGAACATTAATTAACTATACTCCCTAAATATGGAGTTTGAATAGCTTCATTCAGCATGGAAATTCTGTATTCAAAAGAAGGTGTTAATGCAGGGATCAGTGCATGGATAGGGCTAATAGTTCTCCCCATGCAGGCATAAGGCTCCTCTTTGCTGTGCCTCCTCTGGCTTGGCTGGCAGTTGGATGATCATCACACTGAGGCTAGTGGTAAGAAGCTTCTCCTGTCACTATCTACTGACATTTGCTATGGCTATTCCAGTTGTGAGGATGCCAAGAAATTCAGCCCACAACAGGTCATAAGGGGATGAAGCCAGGTCCCAATGGCTGACTATCTCCCTGTTTAGAAGACAAGTGGCGCACCATGAGGAAAGGAAATGTAAAATACTAGGGCTTTATCAGTCATGGAGGTTCAACTTGGACCTGGAACTGGCAAGAGATACTATAGAAAAAGAAGAAGAATTTGTGAAAAAGAGCAAGCTCCTTTTTACTTCCTAATAAAAAGTTTCTTCTCTCTTCTAGACTTCAACTCTTCTGGATTTTGGGGGAGTGTCTTCTGCTGTGGGAGCAATTCCCTGGAGCCAGCTGGTTTTATAATCCTTATTTTGATGCTTAATACTCTTGATGTATTTTTCTCAATGTTTAGATGCATGGCTAAGTGCTTTTTTGTGCATTTATATTTTTAGTCTCCAGAACACCTGTGACAGAGTTTAAAAATCAAATAGCATGGCACATAAAGGAAAGTAAATGTGTTTGCTGAAAACTTGCCTACCAATTGCTTTGCTTGATGGTCCTGAGTTCTTACATTAGAATAAACACAGAGTAATTGTTCCTTTTCTCTAGGTCACTGATAATTTAACATACAGTACATTATCCATCCAAAACTGTCATTATATCTTTCCACAACTCTTTGTGAACTTTTTTTCTTAATAAACCTGAATAATTTGGTACATCCACAAATTCTCTAGCCTCATTATTCATCTCTCTTTTCAGGTCATTTATGAATATGTTAAACAGTAGACCTCCCTCTGAGACCCCACTGGTATCCTCTCCTGTTGTGAGACCCTATAATATGCTTTTGTTTGTTTCCTGCTTCTCAGCCTCAAGCAATGGCCACATTTCTAGCTACATTTGGCTTCCCCTCCACAGTTCAGTTTAGTTCCAGAACGATTTCCAGTAAACATTTCTAGAAGTTTTTACCTAGAAATCTCCATAAGGTTTTCTGCTTATAGGTCTTGTGACTGTAAGAGAAAATGGGAGTCAGAACTTGCAATGAAGTAGTATTTTATGTTTGATTTACATCTCTTTCTTTCTACTTGCAGACGTGTAAGTGAAGCACTAACAAGGTCCACTGAGGTGACTGAAACAGCCTATTACCTATGTGATAAAGGAATGGATTTGTCCTCTGAGTGAGTTGGTTATCTAACTAACAGGGCAAGGATTGAGTGATACTGAGGCAAACAATAGTAGGAATATCTCTGTTTAAGAATTGTGTCTGGTTTTGTGTTTGAAAACAACTTTGAAAGCTGTAAGATAGTTTTGGCTCCAGGTATAGTTGTGCTTTTGTTTGCATTTGGAGTGTATTAAAAAAATCAGAGCAGCAGCTGGGTGGCAGATGATTAATCACAGAGGAAACTAAGCCTAACCCCTCTGTAGGACTCTTTCCCTTAATGCACAACCTTGTTCATGCTGAGTAGTATCTTGTTCTGCAAATCATTCCTCTGAGAGTAATGTTGCCATTAGTTTCAAAAATGAGGCCCTATTGAAGACAGTGAGGTTTGCAAGGCACTTCATAAAAAGGCAATGGGAATATATGTTTAGCAGTCAAAATACAATCTATCCTAGACTATGAGTGGCAATCATCAGTTAGAAAATAAAGCTCACTCCCATCATTCTAATATTCCTATTACTGCTGCTGTCCCTGATTTACATTCATCTTAATATACTTAGATGAAGAGTTAATTGGTGCTGGAGATGATTCACAGATAGATCAGATTGCCTTCAATCAGGGCATCAATGGCACACAGTGGCTGATGAGGAGCACTAGCAGTTTCAGCCATCTGATCTCAACTTGCCACATTTTTGCAAAGCCCTCTGTCGCGGTCCGGGCGCAAGCGTCCGTGCCGCCTCCCAAAAGGGAAGGGGATCGAGGGCAAAGAGAGATAACTCCCCACCAGGTTCATAGGCAGCCATGGAGATTGATGAGTATTTAACAAGTTTATTACCAAATATATACAAATAAAACCGTATTTACTCTATGGAGATATTACAATATCAAAGGATGCCACGCCCACCCACTCACTCCCCCTTAGTCAACCTGGTGTAGTGTGATGCTTGTGTGTGTGTATATGTTGAGTGTTACCCTTTTCCAGTGTGTGGCGATGGTTGGGTTGACGACGCTTGGCCGGCAGACTCGGGCGGTTCTGATGATGATGGCGACTTGCCAGCTTTTCGGCACGATCAGAGTCTTTCTCCGACAGCAATGATGATGACGGCTTTTTGCCGCAATTTTTTCAACAGCGGCACGCAGCTCACAACTCGTCGGCAGCGTGCGGCTTCTTCAGCACAGCACTCCCAGCTTGGTCCGGCAGGTTTCTTTGGTGTGACACCCCCAGCTTGGGGCAACACCAGCAACAGCTTCTTGGTGTAATTTCTTTTGGTTTAGGCACAAGGCTCTGAACTTGGGGCGGCGCCAGTGATGCGGGGCAGGCAGCAGCTTGGCTTGGTGCCACTCCCGCGGCGGCAGCTTTTGCCGTAGTTTCTTTAAGCGGCAGGAGGCAGCAGCTTCCCTCCTCCCCCCTGCCTTCTTCTCCAGCGGCGAGAGGTGGCAGCTTCCCTTCCTCCACCCTGCTTCAAACCTTTCGGCGTTTGGACTTGGTGCAGTTCCAGCGGCGGCCAGTGGTGGCACTGGGGGTGTCTGGCTTCTGCAGCAGCTCAGTTCAGCTGCTTCCCCGCCTCCTTCCTCCCCTGGCCATGAGGCCTGGGGTTGGGGGGGGTGGTGGCTTGGCAGCAGCGAACTTTCTCTCTGGACGACGCAGCAGAAAGAGAGAGTCTTTGTTTTCTTTTGAGTTTTTATACCTTGTGGCGTCCAATACGACTTCCAGCTTCTGGCTGACTCCCCAATGATTCATGGGAGTTGTAGTTCTTTTTAGCTGACTTATAAAGACATTTCAAAATAATGGGTCGGTTTACCACACCCTCAGAGGCCATCTGAGCTTAGCTAAAGAGTTAACAAGTAGCTAATTACTCCCAGCTAGCCTCACTTTGTGTTTTCAGTGCACCCAGCTCTTTCTTTCTTTTTTCTGTTTTTATTCTTTATATTTCTCAACTCATCCACTCACTTCAGGAAAGCACCAGATCTTTATCCACATATTCAGAAACTTCCTCATCAAGGTCCTTAAGTATGTACAATGGGAGTTAGCAGGGATAATCAGCTGCTTAATACAAGCACATACTGAAGCGTTTCTGAATTTGTGGATGAGCAACTTATATAAGGTCAGAACTTTGATTAAGATGAAGTCCGATTAAGCAGAAGAACAAAGTTCACATCTGTGTATGAAGACATACAAAGGCAAGATAAAACATCTTTGAGAATCCAGTCTTTTTCCTTTAGAACTATGGATGAGGAATATGGCATTGTTATGACATAAAATAGGTGAGAACTTTATGGGGCTAATGTTAGTCTGATTTCCAAGGACATCAGCTATTCTGTGATATCCCTCCACACTGACTTTTGGACCCACAAGCCATAATCAACTGTGAAAAAAAACAAGAAGGAAGCTCAAACATGAATTTTTCGCAGGTTTCATGAGCCAGCAGTAACTACAGCTCCCTGGCTGTCTAAATCCTGTACACCCATGTAAGTGTACACAGACATGTAAGACTGTCTCCCATTGTGAGGGTGCACTAGGTTTTGGTGCACAAGCTGAAGTTACTGCAAGTGTTGGGGACAAAAGAGAAAGTGTGTTGGAAATGGGGTTTTATTAGCTTCATGGTTCATTGGAACAATTTATTATCATAGCTGTCAGAACATGCGCTTAGCATGGGCAGCTGCTAAAACATATCTAGCAACCCAAGTTCTGTACATTTCTTACGGAGAGTGATAGATTGCTATCTAAAACACTTTTTAATTACTATTTTCCCTAATTCATCACAGGACTTCAGAGATAGAAGTATGATTTGAGTAGAAGCTACTTCAGGGATTTAGATACACATTTTTCTATTCCAGCTAAAAGAAGCAAGGCATAAACCTGGCATTCTGTCAGTTTTGGTAGTGAGTTAGTCACACTGGAAGAATGTCTTACAGAAGACATACTTAAGGACTGTGGTGGGTTGACCTTAGCTGAATGCCAAGTGCCCATCACATTGTTCTATCACTCCCCTCCTCAGCTGGACAGGGGTGATGAAAATATGGTGGAAAGAACACTTGTGGCTCAGGATAAAGGCAGTTTAATGAAGTAAAAGCAAAGGCTGCCCATGGAAGCAAAGGAAAACAGAATTATTTATTCCTTACTTCCCATTAGCAGGCAATGTCCAGCTACTTCCTGGGAAAGAGGGCTTCAGTATGCATAGTGGTTGCTCCAGAAGACAAATGTCATAATAATGAATGGTCCCCCTCCTCTATCTTATCTTTTACTTCAGAGCAGATGTCATATGGTATGGAATGTCCCTTTGGTCAGTTTGGGTCAGCTGTCCTGGTCGTGTTCCCTCCCAAGATCTTTCCCACCCCCAGCCTACTGGTGAGAGAGGAGTGTTGCAGAGACAGCCTTGGTGCTGTGCAAGCACTGCTCAGGAGTAGCCACAACAAGGGTGTCTTACCATCACATTTCCAGCTACCAACACAAAGCACAGCACTAAGAGGGCTGCTGTGGGTAAAAAAAATTCCATTTCAGCCATACTCAATACAATGTTGTAAAATCCTGTAACTCTCCTGGTTCCCTGTGATTCTTTGTGGAGGAAGATTGTGCAGTGCAATTACATGCTGGTAGTGAATCGGTGTTTTCTAATGCTTTACCTAATCTAATAGTAAGTGTTCTCTGTTTCCAGTGCAGTCATTCACAGCTATTTTTTGTCACAAATACACATACTAATAGTATTTGCTCTTTAAAAGCAAGTGCAGCTCTTCCTAGTTCTAGCTCAGAAACAAACAAACAAACAAAACCCACAAAGAAGACCAAAAGAACTGTTTAATGTAGCTGTTTAGTGAATACTAATGTTCTGGCTACTTTGGTTATTCGGCAGGAATATCTTACTTGGAAATCACCTCTTGTGGTATTACCCTGTGGAACACTAATACCAGACCTTAAAAAATACTTGCTCATTATCACACTGCAGATTAACAACCTTGAGGGATTCTATATAGAGAAACAGCAAACAAGCAATTGCCTGTCATTAAATTACACCTAAAAAAAAATTAATGTATTATGAAGGAGACAGAGACTACATGCATTTGCTATCTTCAGAACTGGTCAGAGAATGTCTGTTGAGGTGGGGTATGTACATAATGATAGATGTTATTTTCATTCAAAAAAAAAAAAAAAATCGTCTTTTCCCAAAATGCCAGCTAGCATGTATATGCCATGGGCAGATGGTAACGCCAAAGTAGACATATGGATGCACATATGCTTTTATATTTGTATTCACAAATGGCTTTAGTATTAAAAAATCACTCTAATCCATAAATTCAGCTCCTGCACTCTGTGAATGTCAGATTGTGTAATTGCTAGGGACCTCTAACCAAAGAAAGCCCTACAGAGAAAGCTTTACGGTTATTATTTATGCTTGCACAGCACTGGGGGATAGAGAAAACGAGGAATTCCTTTGACAGCCCATTTACAACACTCAATATCTGTTATGCAGCCCCTTTTGTGACTCTGAGTTTGAGACTAGTCATGCTGTCAGGGCTGTATTGCAAAATCTGCATTGTCCAGTGGTGAAAGTCCTCCCAACACTGAAATTCTGGCAATGAAAAGGACAGAACACAAGAGAGTGTGTTTGACTCTCCATCAAACCGAGTCCATAGATCTAACTATATAAAAGTTATTAGAAGAAATACAGAGAAGGTGTGATCAAAAGCATGAAAAAAGTGGTCTCTTTTAAAAACTAATGGACTCTTAGTAGTTTATTCTTTGGTTGGATTTTTTTCTTATTTTTTTTAATTAAATACACGTATCCACATGCTCAGACAGAACGAAAAATGGGAAAAATGGAAGAGTGTGGGACTGAATGAAAAGTGAAGGGTCCTTTGCATCTATGAGGCACAGATTGCCCTAAAGCTTTCAGCTGAAATGTTATTTAAGAGCAATACAAATAGGGTTGTCAAAAGATAAGGAGATACCATAATGCACATGCATGATGTCCTGATAAATAGACTAATGGCTAATATTACTGGAAGCAACAGCTTTGTATAGATATTACTCTGCTGTAATCATAAAGTACTTAAGATACAGAAAAAAAAGGGAAAAAAAATTAAACTTGCTAAAATGAGGGGAATTATCTTCTCAATTTATTGTCAGCTCAAAGTGGCTCAAGTATTTTATTACGCTTCCTTCACTACATGCTTTAATAAAAAAGAAACATATATTCTCCAGGCTGATGCAGTAATTAAATGATCTTTGAGTTGTTAGACTGGCTTTACAAAATCTAAGCAGTATCTCCAATAATGAAATGTGACAGATAAAATGTCAGTGAGATATATTCAAATAACATTCCTGAAGTAACTGCTATAAAAATGAAGACTGGATTTAGTGTGTTGGTTTTTATAGCAAGAGCAGGAAACACAGTATAGCACTTTTTTTTCCACTTAAACTTTCTTTAAGAGATGTTGCTTTCAATTTCAGGAGGAAACAAATTACTCTGTTTTGATCTCTGCTAAAACATGAAGGGAAAAAAAACCTCTTTCCCTTACTTGTTAAAAACAACTTGAAGTCCTCAATATAGTAGGAAGACTAACATATTAGTTTTTCTCAGTGATCTCTCCACCAAGTCAGCAAGAACTGTCATCAGCTAATAAATGATCCAAGGATTATAACAGTAATCTCCATCTGAAAAACAAATACCCAAATAGAACAGGTCCTTTGGGCGGTAACAGAAAATAACTGAAAACAGAACACCTCACCTTAAAATAAATTAAACTGTAATTCTTAGCTGAATCCAAGTGGCTGAATCTAGGGGAGGGTGAGAACAGTGAAAACCTGCCAGTCTTACTTACTAACAGCATGTAAAAGAAATTATTACTCCACTCATTTATTCTGTCTTTCAAATAAAAAATATAGTTGTTCAAATATGAAACAGATCATGTAAAGATGCTGGTGGGGGATTCTAAAACCAGGCTGGAGATAATTTCCAGCAGTCACTGCCTGTCTAAAAGGAGTTAGAGTCTGCCAGCAGGAAGACACAGCACTGCAAGGAGCAGAATGGTGTCAAGGTGGCCTGTGTTTTCTGACAGTAAGGAGTAATGCTCCCATGGGAAAGGGGGCTAACTCCCCACACCTGGCAGCTATTTGGTGTCTTGTCTGCGAGCAACTCCATGGGGTAACAGCTGAGTTCCTTACCCCTGTGACATTATTTATATGCTTGATCCTGGGATGCTTTCAGGTTCCCAGATCTACATTTGTGCTCCCACTGTGTGACATCTTCATGTTAGGCCAAGATATGAGTGTTCACCAGCATTGCTTGCACTTAGGTTTTTCAGAGAAAGAAAACCCATGCCTACAGTGAGGACTTTGACATGGTGTTGTCTCCTAGATGACTGAGCAACCAAAATCCTGGAGGCACTGCAACTTTCACCAGTAAGGAAGACTTGATGCAAGTGCCTGGGAGCAAAAACATACAAATAACATAGAAGGAAGTTTTCAAAGAATCCATACATAATTGCCACATTGACAAAATTTCTGCTTCACCCTCCTAGAAGCTGATTGGCCAGAACCTTAGATATCTATGCCTCTGCACAGTAGTGGTAGAGAACTAAGGCTTCAGCTGGAAATTCAAAATTAATTTGAGAAGAAGCACAGGAATGCAAGATGCAAGCCCCAAATATGCAGCTGTAAGTATTTAGTATCTCTGTGCTGGTACCGACTCCTTCATTATGGTCTTTGCCTACCCTCTGCCTCCCTTGCCTCCAACAGCCAGTGAATGATTATGCCACTGAAGTAATTTCTTATCCTTCCTGGCCACTTAAAACGGAACTAGCCTTGGCTATATCTCTGACCTTTTGTTGCAATCGATATCAGTAGTGGTTCACCTTAAAGCACAGTTGACTATAAAGGCTGAGAGGCAGTGACTATTCTCTCCCAGCTGTAAATATAAGGGAATGAAATGTGATTTCTATGCTTTAGCTATTTTCTCCCCAAGTAAAGACATTCACTGAAGTTGTATTTGTGTTTTTGTTTATTCTCATTGCCCATCAAGTTTGGACATGCATAGTAATGGCAATTTTCTTGTTCTAATTTGGTTCCTGTCACTACTATGACTTGTAATGAATGTTTTGTGCATGGTGTTCCTGCAAATTGCTTTCAGGAAGAAGTTTTGCATTTGTTTGGGATGCAAATCAGCCAAGAAAAGGTGAGAGGTATAATACCACTGGAACTGTTCATTTATTTGCCTAAGAATTCAATATAAGAAATCCTTTACATATTTAAAAAATAAATAAAACACTATTAAAAATATTATGCACTGAAACAGTGCTTTATACTTTGCAGGGCTGTAAGCAAAAACTGCAAGTCATTATAGAAATAAGTGAAATATACCAATTTTATTAGTTCCAGTTATTAGACTAAATTGTGTGAAAATTTTTTTTCTTTTTTCTTTGTTCAAAGACAAGTGAGAAGTAATGAACCATAATCTTTTCCGCAGTTTTATTTGAAGTATGCAATTCACCTGGGAATTTTTGGGAGAAATTAATATTGTACATTCTATTTCTTCACATTATTTGTTCAGCTGTATCCTAGACTTTACAACAAATAACTGAGTAGAAGAATCTACTGCAGAAACACTGAGGAATTTCACCAAGTAACAGCTGCCAAATTCCTTCAGTCAGCTGCGCTTCACCTGAATATCTTCTGACAAAATATGGTGGTCTTTATGTCTTTGTGAAATACCAGAAGAATGTAACCTCTAAACATGTGGAGAAAAATAAAATTATTGGGAGGGATCAGCATGGATTCACCAAGGTGAAATCGTGCTTAACTAAACTGATAGTCTTCTGTGATGGCATGACTAGCTGGGTAGGTGAGGGGAGAGCAGTGAATGTTGTCTACTTCAAGTTCAGCAAGGCTTTTGACACTGTCTCCCATAACATCCTCATAGGTAAGTTTAGGAATTGTGGGTCAGATGAGTGGACAGTGAGGTAGATTGAGAACTGTCTGAACAACAGAGCTCAGAGGGTTGTGATCAGCAGCACAAAGTCTAGTTGGAGGCCTGTAGCTACTGGTGTTCCCCCAGGGATCAGTACGGGGTCCAGTCTTGTTCAGCATAGACATCAATGACCTGCATGAAGGGACAGAGTGTACCCTCAGCAAGTTTGCTGATACAAAACCTGGAGGAGGGGCTGATACACTGGAAGACTCTGCTGCCATTCAGCATGACTTGGACAAGCTGAAGAGTTGGATGGAGAGGAACATAATGAAGTTCATCAAGGGCAAGTGTAGGGTCCTGCACCTGGGGAGGAATAACCACATGCACCTGTAGAGGGTAGGGGTTGACCTGCTAGAAAGCAGCTCCATAGAGAAGGACCTGGGAGCCCTGGTGGACAACAAGTTAACCACGAGCCAGCAGTGGGCTCTTGTGGCCAAGAAGGCCAATGGCATCTTGGGGTGCATTAAGAACAGTGTGATCAGGAGGTCAAGGGAAGTCTCTGCCCTAGCGAGACCGCATCTGGAATACTGTGTCCAGTCCTGGGCTCCTCAATTCAAGAGAGACAGAGAACTACTGGACAGTCCAGTAGAGGGCTACAAAGATGATCAGGAGACTTGAGAACATCTCTCTTACAAGGAAAGCCTGAGAGGCCTGGGTTTATTTAATCTGGAGAAGAGAAAACTGAGAAGGGATCTTATCAATGTCTATAAGTATCTAAAGGGCAGGTGTCAACAGGACGGGACCAGACTCTTTCAGTGGTGCTTAGCAACAGGGCAACTGCCAATGGGCAACACAGGAAGTTCCAACTGAACATAAGGAAAAACTTCTTTACTTTGAGGCTGATAGAGCACTGAAACAGGCTGCTCAGAGAGGCTGTGGAGTCTCCTTCTCTGGAGATATTCAAAACCTGTCTGGACACATTCCTGTACAACCTGCTGTAAGTAAACATACTTTAGCATGGGGGTTGGACTAGATGATGTCCAGAGGTCCCTTCCAACCCCTACCATTCTGTGATTCTGTGAAAACTAATGACCTCTTGCCACTGGACATAATCTTTTTTTTCCAGGAACAAAAGAGGAAAATAATACCCTTGCCTTCTGAAGCTTGTTAGCTGAAGGATACATAATTCAGTCTTACAGAAAAATTAGTCTAAATAGAGCTTATTCAATGGATATTTCTGTCTTTGTCCAAGCTCCTTATACAGATAAGCACCATAACTCTCATGGTCTTCCTGGGGACTTGAAAGGAGGGATAAGTGTTGTAACTGTAAAGGTGGTGCATTTCCACAGATGATGAAGATATTAAAATTGTGTATTTTTCTGGTATATTTTACCCAGTCAGTTTGCATCCACAATAGGTACTTCATTTGGATCAGTGGTTCTTATAATGCAAGCAATTACAACGCCATCCCTGAGAAAAAAAAAAAAGTACATATTCTCAAGAAAAACCTCAAATTATTAAGATGGATACAGCCCCCCAACAAAAGAAATGCTATGGGAGATGAACAAAAGAAGCAAGTCCTAAGAAATCAAAGTTTCCTAAACAGAGTATCCAAATCCTCACGTTCAGAACAAGCCACTATCTTTATTGACACGCAGATGGACTGTTGGCAGGGCAACTGCCTGGGGAGCTACAACTGAGGACATCAAGAACTGAACCAGCATCTAGTAACAAACCACTAGCAGTAGCCTCAGACAATCTCGAGACATATCTTCTGGCAGTTAACTAAGCTCTCTGGTTAGCTCCCCCTGCCTGGAGCCCTATTTGTCCATATTGCATGTATTTACTTTGAAACTCTCCTTTGAAGTAAAGCCACGAATGTCCTCTGAGATGAAGATCCAGGACTCTTCTAGATTTTATTCACTCTAGGGACCAGGGTTATCTGTTTCCACATTACAGTCTTCCAGCTCCATCCCAGCATACTATGTCCTTGGATATTCCCTACACATTCCCATGTCAAGCCCAGGCCATGCAGCACAAACCCTCTATTGTAGTCTATATAAGTAACATTTTGGTGGTCTGCAACACATGCACACACTAATTCCAATGCTGATATGAAAAAGACCCTTTATGAAATATTCAGATGACTGTAACTTCAGTCACTGAAGTGACTGAAGTTTGTACAGTACCTTTCATGTGTACGCTACCTTGCTCTAAGGTCCTTAATCCAGGGTCCCTACTCCTGGGAGAGTTAGGCTACCTGTGAAGTCCAGCAGTGAAATTGTCACAGCTGGGTAAAGTTATAATCCACAAACAAGAGAGAAGGACAAAGGTGTAAAGCAACACAAGCCTTACAGAACTGTAGCTGATGCTCCAGCTCACCCTGAAGCATATCTCGTTGCTTCACGTGGGAGGAAGAGCACATTATCCAAAGAATATGACAGTTCAATGTGTAATGGCAGATTCTCCCTTGGAGACTGGTAGTGGAGAGATGGTTTTCCATCCAGACCAACATAGCTTATTAATAGCTGATGTTATCTTAATTAGACACAGTAATTAATTAAACACAATGATTAGATGCAGTAATTAAACCCATTAATTAAATACTGTAGCTTACCCACTTTTCATCTGTGAGTTTCATCTCTTCATATAATCCTTGTAATTGAGATGATTTGTCTCACTTTAGTCATAAATAGCAAAATTCACCAAAGTGCTAAGAGGAATGGAAATGCATCAGTTCTACTCTTAACTCCCCAAAGCCTTCTGTTACCCCTGTACAATGTGATAAGTATCATGAGGTGCTTCTCTGCTTAACTTTAATCCACATTAGGAGTCTACTTATGACCAAATGCTGGCTTGGCCTAAGAACACCTAAACTTGAATAGAGCTCAAAACCTCTGCAGGGGAACACCTTCCCTCTCAGAGCTAATTTTCGTGGACATTTTCAGATCATGCATAAATGATACCAGCTGAAACTGTCAGATTCATGTGGCATTTAGGTGAGACTAGAGGGAGGTGATATTCACTTAAAATCATCCTAGAAGATTAAAAAAAATGTTGGAAAATTCCTCCCTCAGTCTCTAGGGATCCAAATCCACATGATCTACTAACTGCAGAATTGCCCCATGTTGTAGATAAAGTTGAATGGACTAGGACTTCCATGCCCTCCAGTAAGGACAGGCTAAATATAACACAAGATTCACTAGATCAATCAAGAGCATGGCCTGTGGTTAGGACCATCTTGGTCTTTGTTCCCACACCTATTTTTGTATTTTTCCACTGTCAGCATTATACAGTGTGGGAGGATTTAAAACCCTTGAAGCTGAAGAAGGAACTGATTCCAGTTCTCTCATCTCTAGGGCAAAACTGTTACACGCTCAGGATGAAAATATTTTTGTTCTGTATCACTTGCACAAACCCTTATTAAGTTCTTTAGACCTAATTCAAAAGAGACTCCAGAGCAACAGTTTTCTGAAGCCCCAATGAAGATGCCTAAGGGCTCAAAACCAGTCTCTAAACATCCCTATCCTTACCTTGTGTAGCAGCTTCCAGCTCTGAGTACCAGCCTGTGGGGATACCATCTTGTATCGAACTATCCCCACCACTGGAATGGGGGACCTGAGGGACCATGCCTGGATGGGTTCTGGACTCCAGTGCAAGGATAAGCTGCCTCATTTTAAACTCAGAAGCACGTCACTGGACCTAATGCAGACTCCCTGATTGATCTGAAATCAGGAGATGCGTATGTAACAGAGCATAATATCAATAAGGCCTGGGAATGCTCCTCTCTGTCCTAGTCAAAAATATTCATGAAGCAGATGAGAATTAATGAAACTGTCCCTCAGTTTTCATCTCCCTAAAACTCTCCAAACATAATATCTCTCTTAGAGACTCCTCTTCAGAGGCAGAGATTGCCCAACATCCTCCTAAAAGGCAAAATCTAAAATATGATACATGTATTTCAAACTCACAAATCAATCTCAAGCCATTAAACAAGGGTGCTCCTGGTTGAAACTTTGAGGGTTACCTCTGGGCAGGGAGACATATTTGGCCAATTTCTTACTTCTTGTATAATACTTGTCAGGCCACCAGAAGCCAAATATTAAAAGAAGCCTTATATTCTGTAGCAGTTACACAAACTTAGTAAAATAGGAGTTCTCTTAATTCTGGAATGGTTCCATGTAAAGTCATCATCTTTGGCAGACAGGTTGCTAACTGTGAAACAAGAGCTGGGGTTTAATTACGGTGGTCATGAAAGGAAAAGGAGAAACAATCTGAGAAGCCATCACAGCCATGACAAAGAATGTGAAAACTCCAGAAAAAATACAACTAGCAAACAAAACAAAAAGCTGCCATCACCTCAAAGCATCTCCATGGCCCCTCCCTCCCAAAAAACCCACTACTCATCATCAGATATCTGCGGCCTTACAGAGTATGTTGTTGTGCAGTATGTCTATTGCACTGTAGCATATATAAAACCATGATCAAGGCGTTATTTGGATTTAATTATGTCTAAACAGAGTTAATGAGCTGGAAAAACAGCTCAATAGCTTAAAATATCTAATGGCTTTGAGAGCTGCTTAATTATATACACATTAATTCTAGTCTTAGTTCATGCATGTTCTCATTTGTTGTAGCAGTCATGAAAAAATGTTTGAGCTCCAGTACTGAAATTTTACTCAAATAACTTTGCAAAACAATTTTCCTATTTCTTTCTAATCTGCTTCCCTTTACAAAATGCTATGTTCCAGCACCCTAAAGGACCTGCAGTTTGAGCTGGTACAACAATCACATAGCAGGCACTGCAATATGGCAAGATGCCCACCTGTGCAAAGCTCAGGAATTGAAATAGTTTTAGGCCAGCAATGTGCTAATGTGCTGATTCTCCAACAGAAGAGTGAGTGCAAGGGCAGTACACCCTGTGTTTTTCAATGGCACTTAGCAGTGTTTTGCTGCCAAAACAGGAGGTAGGGTTCCACAGGAATCTATCCTGGACCCAGTGTTACTCAGTATTTTCACTAGCAGAAAAGAAATAAACCTAAATTAAACTTTCAGATCACATCAAATTCAAAGAAAACTGAACAAACTAGTGAAGTGGTTTGAAGAAAACAGGGCATAGTTCAGTCAGAAGCAACACAGATCTCAATCTGTTATGTTCCATTCCAAGCTGGTTAGAAAACTGGGTTTTTACTTGAACTTAAAAATTTGTAAAGTAATTAGAGAAAGGAAAATAACAATAACAGTCTAAAGTATGTGAACCAGAAAAGGCTGATAAGAGAACATTATGGAGGGTATATGAAAGCTAGGTAAGTCTTTCAACTTCATAAAAAGACAAGTATAAAGAAAATAAATCCATCTTCTGGGAAGAACAAAAAACTTAATGGCTTTAAATCGCACTAGAAATTTACCCAGCACTTGCTAGGTAAAACACTGGATGGACAGCCAGGCCCAAAAAGTGGCGGTGAATAGAGTTAAATCCAGCTGGTGGTCAGTCACAAGTGCTGGTCCTCAGGGATCAGTGTTGAGGCCACTTCTGTTTAATATCTTTATCAACGATCTTGATGAGAAGATAGAGCACACCCTCAGTAAGTTTGCACATGGCACCAAGTTGGATGGAAGTGTTGATCTGCTTGAGGACAGAGAGGTCAATTGTATGAGCTTCAACAAGGCCAAGTGCCAAGTCCTGCACTTGGGCCCCAACAACCCCATGCAACACTACAGGCTTGGGGAAGAGTGGCTGGAAAGCTGCCTGGCAGAAAAGAACCTAAAGGTATTGGTCAACAGCTGGCTGAACGTGAGTCAGCAGTGTGCTGAGGTAGCCAAAAAGGCTAATGGTATCCTGGCTTGTATCAGAAATAGTGTGGGCAGGAGGGCTAGGGAAGTGATCATCCCCCTGTACTTGGCACTGGTAAGGCCACACTTCTGGTACAGTGTTTAGTTTTGGTCACCTCAATACAAGAAAGACATTGAGGTCCTGGAGTGGGTCCAGAGAAGGGCAGTGAAGCTGCTGATGGGCCTGGAGAACAAATCTTATGAGGAGCAGCTGAGGGAACTTGGGATGTTTAGTCTGAAGAGGAGGCTGACGGGAGACCCTATTGCTCCCTACAACTACCTTAAAGGAGGTTGTAGAGAGCTACTGGTCTCTTCTCACAAGTAACAAGTGATAGGACAAGAGGAAAAGGCCTCATGGGTCCTTAGGTTGGACATTAGGAAATATTTTTTCACTGAAAGGGTTGTCGAGAACTGCAACAGCCTGCCCCGGGAAGTAGTTGTATCACCATCCCTGGATGTGTTTAAAAGCCATGTAGATGTGGTGCTTAGGGACATGGTTTAGCAGCGGACTAAGTATAGTAGGGTTAAGGTTTGACCGGATGATCTTAAAGGTCTTTTCCGATGTAAATGATTCTATCATTCTATAGAAGAGTTCTGTCAAATATCAAGAAAAAAACAAAAGAAAACCTAATGGTAAGGACAGTAAGCTATGGGTACAGCCCAGCTGGGCAGGCTGGTTCCAGCCTCCACTAATCGAAGCTCTAAAGAACAGGCTTGCACTATGTTCATGGGGACATCACATGCCTGACTGGACTTGACTTTGGGCTTCTCCTTTTTCTTCAATAACTGGGAGCTGTTGTACATTTGCACCTCTCATTTTGTTTCTTGTCTAAGAGAAGAAAACGTGGCCTCCCCACAGAGGCTCTTGAGCAATGCCTTCAGTTCATACATCACTTGCTCAGCTCAGTACCGCAGTTCCTCACCTACAGGAAGGGGATTGCTTATTTGTCTGTTTTACAATTTTAACAAACAAGTACTTGAAAAAGAAAACAAATCAACTTTGAACAAAACAAACAACAAAAAAGCCAAACTCATTATAATGAGGGGAAACAAACTGATGGATTGTTCTTGTCAGCTCTTTGCTGAAAAGCGTAAGTTTAAGACAGCTATAGTAAGAGAAAATGAATTGGCACTTCACATTTCAATATATTGTGAAGCCTCTAGAGTGCTATTCTTATTATTCTTCAGATGTTACCACTGAGTCCCTACACATCGAAGAGAAAAACACCCCCTTTCTGAGGCATACACATGGGCTGAGTCCTGGAGAAAGGGCTGATAAAGACAGCTGTATCTGAGTGTTGTGTGGGTATGAGGTGCACAGACATTGCCTATCCTCTGGATGTGCAGACCAACTGGGGCATGACACAGCTTCTCTCCAGTCCCAATGCCTGAGTTTCCTTCATTCAAAACCAGGGCTAAAAAAATCTCATTTGTTCTTCCGTTCTGCCCCAAGAAGAAATGGGATGAGGGTGAGGACCACATCCAGTCTCTCCACTATCACTGATTTATTTGTAAACCTGGACTTGGCAAGAAGCAAAACACCAGCATTTAAAGTATAAACACTATCGTATTGTGGGCGTCATCTTTCCCACATACCAGGGACACTGAAACTCTTCCAAGACATAGGAAGCACACTTGAAGTGGAGACGTGACACTTTTCCACACCCTGAAAACATTAAGGCATAAGAGCTCACAAACCACTCATGATTTGGTGCTGACATTGC
The DNA here is from genome assembly GCA_033124195.1 of Coracias cyanogaster. Lineage (NCBI taxonomy): Eukaryota > Metazoa > Chordata > Aves > Coraciiformes > Coraciidae > Coracias > Coracias cyanogaster. The sequence continues at coordinate 20,279 of JAVSBS010006263.1, forward strand.
TTTTGGATTGGGCGACTGAACACGGATTTTCAAACAAATATTGAAGCTAAGTATTTTAAAAAGAAACCTGAGCATTCAATATTTCAGCTTTGCATATTTCATGTTTGGTGACAGTATTTAAGTTTAGGATAACCGTGAACATTGTTGCCATGGAAATGTAATTTGTAAAGTGCCCCAGCATATTGTGAATGAAATGATGCTAAGGGACCACAGTTCAGAGAGAAGGACTCTTATGGAATTTCCAGAGCTTAGTAAAAACAAAAGTCATCAAATAATCTCATTACGATTATTTCTTTGTTGTACTTGTATCTGCACCTGGACAAGCTGTGACACAATTGAACTAAAGATAGAGCACTTCAGACCAGCAAAGACCAGGTAGCAATCACTTTACAGCATGTATGAAGTCCAGATCTGTGTGGGGCTTTTGTTCAGCAGACGTGGGACAAAGTAAGAAAAGATCCTTTCTTACACTGTTGCCTCTTCACTGTTTGCACAGGTTAGACCAAATCCGACTCCAGGCTGCTGACTTTAAGGGTCGGGATACACTGGCAAGGGCTCCCTTTTGCTGTGTGCTATAGTACCAGGTACTAAACACAAAGCTTGTGTAAATAGTTTACTGGGCACACTTAATAATTTACTTGTGATTTGCATCAAGCTGTATTTAAAGAGAAACACAATTAAACTTTAAGTAAACAAAGCCAGCATTTACAGTTGTGTAAACAAAAATGCCTCAGATAAGTACACAGAAAAAAAATTTATTAAAACATGTTCTAAATTTGAACATAAGCTTCCTGCTGAAGAACTTAAATATTATTTGCATTTAGCTAATTGAATAATTTTTATCAGATAATCCTAGCCATAATTTTAGAGCAACTAATTCAGAACTCCTTGTATCTCAAAGTAAAATACTGCACTACTAGACAAAAATAAGCATTCCTCTTTTTTTCAGCTTCTATTCAGTTTGACTAGAAACGAAGCATGTGTTAAATTGAGTAAGATGGATAACCTGGAGAGAAGAGAACCTTGCTTCTGACATTATGGGAGCAGTTATACCTGACATGGGTTAAGTTTTGACCTTCTGCAAAACTTCCACAAAACTAAAAGTTCCCTGTTAGTGAAAGTAATGCCAGAATGATTTGAACTTCTTCAAAATTCATCCTCTCTGCTCAACAGCCAAAGCATTTTGCTGCCTTCCAGTACACATAACACTTAACACGGTTTGGCATGAACATGATCTAAATATCTTAAAACCCAGAAATAAATAGAATGTTATCTCAAATTTTAAAAGTATCATTTAAATCAAGCATATGCTATTTATTGAGGCTGCTTCCATAGATTAATCTGGAGTACCAGAGATATAATTGTAGGAAATGTCTATGACTTTGGGTGTGCCTTGATTTCTCCCACACAGACAAAGCCTGTTTCTTCCCTCTGCTCTCACACTCCTCATGGATTACAAGTCCCTACCTGAGTGCATCTGCACTCTGAACCTGATCAGGGAGGCGAACTCATACCTGTGTGCTAGCAGAGGTCTGTAAGATGGGGTGGAGAAAGTGAGAAGAGATAGGTAGCTTACAAGTGGGAAGGCGTGGAAGTTCTTACCCTGGTTTGGTCTGCTCAAGGTCTCATCACGTGAGAGTGTCACCTATCTCACCTACAGGACATATGTGCCTGCATTTGGGCTGGCTGGCATTGACATCCATCACTATAGGCATTTTGGCGTTACAGGAAAACTGACCCGACTCTCAGCGTTAATTAGTGTAACCCTTTCCAAGAGACTGTCTGTTCACGCCTTCTGCATCACATAGCGTAAAGTGTAACTGTGATGTCTCTGCTCTGAACAATCTTCTACCCTCTCTACGAGCTGCCAAGATACTCTTGGTGAAGCAACTATCTCCATTTATTTATTTTTTCAAACACAGAATGTTTTGGGTTGGAAGGCACCTTTAAAGGTCATCTAGTCCAGCCCCCCTGCAGTAAGCATGGACACCTTCAGCTAGATTAGGTTGCTTAGAGCCCCGTCCCATCTGATCTTGAATATTTCCAGGTATGGGGCATCTACCACCTCTCTGGGCAATCTGTTACAGTGTTTCACCACCCTAACTGTAAAAAATTTCTTCCTTATGTCTAGTCTAAATCTACCCTCTTTTAGTCTAAAACCATTACCCCTTGATCTGTCACCACAGGTCCTCCTAGAAAGATTGTCTCCATCTTTATTATAGGCACCCTTTAAGTATTGAAAGGTCACAATAAGGTCTCCCCAGAGCCATCAGTTCTCCAGGCTGAACAACCCCAACTCTCTCAGCCTTTCTTCGTAGAAGAGGTGTTCCAGCCCTCTGATCATTTCATAGTTCTAACTAGAAGTCTCTGTTCTACCTAAACATGTGGGAAAAAACAAGCTGAAAGCAGCAGGCCCTTGGGCAATGCCAAAAATCAGTGCTCAGGTGAAGTCAGTGAGGCTGTATTAGATTGATGTCAGGCTGGAGGCATGCCCTCTTGGGAACCTTAACATTTAACTTCCATCACTGTACTGTGTACACTGGTAAAAGGCTTAATATTTTATTAATAGTATTTCACAAAGTATCTTAACACACCGTTACATAAAGCAGCAAGTAGTTTTGCTTCATCAGCAGAACTACCTCTGGCACACATGTGCACACTCACGTATTTTGCCCATCCCTGATACCGACTTCAGAGGGCTTTCCATTTCACCCAGTGTGAGAGACAATGTATTGTTCACTGACTTATTAGCCTCAGACAATGCAGCCATGTGATAACATGTCTCTTACTCAGGTCAAGAGGAGCCATATGAACACAGGAAGGCAGAATTTGACCCACTGAATGCTTTATTTTCTTGACAACAGATATCTCATCACTGTAGAAGAAACTGTTATATTCAGAGAACTATATTTTTTTAATATTAGAGATTTTTATTTCATGCTCCTTCAATCTTTCCATAGTTTTTCCTTTGACAAAGTTTTTTGAGAGAGAATGTCCCTGAAAATCAGGATGGGAAGGACACTGCTCTTTCAGAACACCTACCCATATAAGCATATGAATAAAGCACAAGTCATATTTGTCAGCTGGAAGGTTATGGTGAAGTCACGTACATGTTTTTTATTATTTGCAGTGAATAAAGGGCCTTCTGATGAGATGCCGCCTTTCACTCTTCATTAACCAGCAGGTAGCCATTCTGATAGCATTGTGACAGCTGAATCCAGAAACTTTTCTTTTATGGAATCTCCAAAACTCAGTATAAGCAATCCTGTGCTAGGATCTAAAATTCTCTTATCTCCTGTCATAAGATATGGTTGAATCACAGTCCACGAAAACGTGATACACATTTGCAGCTATTCAGAAACAGTCACTTTTCTGATTGTCGCATTTTGTTTACATATATTAAAAAATTATTTGTTTTTTTAGTTCTTTGTTTCCCACCCTCAGAAGTCTAACTTTTTAACATGTCAGTTGTCCAGAGAGGGTTGTTTTTGCATTTACAGAATACCTTTGTACAGATTAAGGAATATATCCCTCTCCTACTAGCAAATTAACATTTAGGTAGTAAAGCAAACAGAAAAATGCAATGGAGTCCTTAGTTACACTTACGAAAATAACATGATATTATTATTATTATTATCGTTCCTGAACACTGCAAAATTATTTTAATAAATGCACTTATAATGATTCTGATATATCTGGATAAAATGTTATTCAGTTCTTTTCGTAACATTTATACACCAAGAAGCTGTGTTTTTAGGAGCTCAAAATGCTATATTGTGTTTTGACACTGTTATGTACTACTATATGAGTGCCCTGCTACATCACTTGCATTAATGAATTTCCAGCCCATGTACAACAGGAGCCACACTGCCACTTCATGACATGTGATAAACCAAGGCAGCAGAAAAAACCCTAACTAGTACCCTTGATCTACCCTCTCATCACTGTGATGACATACTTTGGGGTAAATGATTAACTACTTGTATAAATTCAACAATCTTTCACTGCGTTTTAATTGCTTAAGGCTCAGCTTCATAAAACGTTAATCTTTTCCACTTAGTATTTACTTAAAGCTTATTATAGTTCATCCTTTGGCACAGGAACTGAAATTAGTTATCTAATTGTCTTTCTGCAAATTTGTATATTGAGCATGGATTGATGATTAGAACTCTCAAAAAGCTGTGATTAATGCATTTTGCTGTACCAGTCTCTACGCTTGGGGAAATTACAATTTGTCTAGCAATAGATGTAGAGCTCAAAAAGCTTCTTTTAAAAACACACATTAGAACTGACATTCTAGTTCTATTAAAGATCTTTCTCTGAGGCAGCTGATAAAATATCAAAGAATGTTTGGATTGCATGAGTACTACATTCAGTAGGAAAAGCCACTAAAGCAGTTATTAAATTCCTATCAGATACCAATCAAAATACACAAAAAGGAAACAAAGACAAATCTAAGGACATATTCCATATGCTGGAAAACTAAAATGTGTTATTCTTTTGATCAGAATTATATTTATTCAAATAAGCACTAACTTGACCATTATAACCACCTTTTTTCAGCTGTACAGATGAAAGTCTGGGAAAATTAAAGCTGTGGTCAGACTGATCTATTTGTACTACTCTTCCACATTCTTAGCTCATTGAGAATGGAAGGAGTTGAAGTGAGGTTAGAAAAGCTCCAGCCTGGGAAGGAGAAGGCTAAATTTATGATTCTGCTCTACATACAAAGATTACGAATCATGGCTTTTTTTTGTCCCAAGACTAGATATGCTCAGAATAGTTCCACAATATTACTTGATCATGAGCTCAGTGGTGTTACAATTCTGTAGTTTGAGAAACCTACTGACAACTTTAGTTGCTACTACTATTCCATGGACATGATAAAAGATACTGAATTCACAAAAGATAAAAGTTTTTAAGGGTTACCTACAAATAATTTGACTGAAGCATGCATTTTTTTAAACCTTTGTTTTCATAAAATACATTTTCTCTCTTCCTTGAAATTTTCAAGCTGCTGCACTGGAGACATGAGGTTTTCATTTTTGATTGGTTTAAATATTGCATAAACCCTTCTCCAGGCATTTTGATTGCATTTCACAGGCAGCTTAAAATCATGCGTTGAGTAAAACTCTACATTTGAAACTTTTTTTAAGATCATGCAGGAATGAAAGACAATATGTTTTACATAAATTTAAAATGGCTAATGTGATTATACTTAAATAACAAATATGGTCCAAGTTACATCACCTCAGTTTACAAAATCCTCAGTTACACAGAAAACCAGTTAGATTTATCCTTGTTTATTTTATGTATTTATGCTTATTGTGCTTTTCCTAATGTTTAAAATATTAATTTATGAGTTGGTATAGTTTCAAGGAAATTTTACAATTAGGGAAAATCCCTTTTTTAGCTTTCTGTAAATATTCATGCTTTAATTGTCACCTAATTTGCTTAATATTATGTAAACTGTGGCCAAATGGGTGGATGATGTTCAGAAACTTTTATTACGAATTATTCTGCTTTGTTCACACAAAAAAACCCCACTTACAATCCAATTTCCACAGCATTTTCCAGCAGCCTTACTGTGAGAAAATATTTTGCTTCAAAGATGCTGGAGATTTGCCAAATCTAAACAGATTATCTCTAACTCCTGGCAAAAAAAAATGCCTGCAGATGAAATACAGCAATGATATTTTGTTCTATAAGCATTTGTACATACAGTTTCGTGTTTTGTTTTTTTTTCATAGAGAGCTACAAATTATTTTATGCTATGAGTAATCTAGTTTTTCTCGTGTCTCATTAATAAGAGTTGATGGTGCATATATGATGGGTACAACTGAGACAGACATGAGCAAACTCCCAAACTCCCAAGCCAGAAATCACAACTAGAAATCTGTGCCTGATTCATTTTAGCTCATCCAGTCATTTTTGCTAAGGTCTCCTCCCTGTAACAATCATCCCTCAATGCAGCAAAGTATCATTAAATACACCACTGTGGTTAACTTCACTAACACATCCCTATTAACAAACTTTATATGTATTCTGTTTTCTTTGCAAATACTGGAACACATTTTCCTTGGTGATTGTATTTGATAGTAATATCCCAATGGCAAATAAATTATTATTTAAATATTATTTAAATATTTAGTTTGCCAAAATACCCTTTGTCTTTTTCCTTTGATAACTGCTTAGTGTATGACATTTGCATACATAATCATTCTTCTCTAGATCATATAGTGAAATATCCCTCTCTAAATTGCCATGCAACTGCTTGCACTTGCCACTATCATTCTTTCAGTGGGTGACAGGACCGTCACATCTTATATCTGAAATTTCCTCGTGGACTGTGCAGGACAAAAGATAAGCTCCCTCGGATGTAACATGCACATAACAACAGTGTAAAACTGAATTACTATATCATACTGAACTTTAAGGAATACTTTCATTTGTCATTTTAAAAGTAATACCTTGGGATTTAGGTGATCAAGTGGTTTCCTCAAATTCAGACTTTTTTCCAAAATATTCTAGCATATGAAGAGTAAATATAATTCAAATCTTGGATGTTGTATATATCTATATTTATACAACAGCTTGAAAGAAACTTCCAATGCAACATGATGAAGTGTATCACATCTGATATACTCCATTGAGAATTTTTAATGGAAGAACTGCAGCATGGCCAAAATTCAAATATACAATTATTTTACTACCTTTTGGAAAGAATGTAATGAAATGTCTCACATGCTTACACCAGAAGACAGAATAATGTTGCACAAGTGATCTGATAAACCATGTATTCTGATGTTCAAAGAAGCAGAAAAAAAATTCTGACTACCAATATACAGTGAAAATTAGCAGCAATTCTGTGACCTCTTACTGTTAGTAGGTGTTCAAGACAGCGAAGCTTGTAAGGTCATCTGAACAGTACTTGAATCTCTATAATTATGTTACTCAAAGTCTGATCTGTCTATTGTTAAAGCCTTCCATACACTTGTAGTTGACTTATGTCCATCAAACACAACATTATCTTATTTATTATGTTCTATTGCATTAGTCTATATGGAATTATGCTATAACAGTGACAGTCTTTGAATTAATTTAACATGGCTTTCTACTGAAAATTATTTAACAAGCAGTCCAATGCATCTGGCTAGACATCTTACCGAATGTTTTGAACAAAGAGATTTTCATAGGACAGCCATCTAATTCTACAGTAACATGTGCTTACTTCTTAGTGAGACTTCAGTTAGCTGAGACTGCTGTCCAGACCCATGAGTATATTGTGTTAATATGAGCAATATGATGCCTGAGCCAGCAAAATGGAATACTTAGGGTGACGTTGTAAGGCAAAAAAAATTAATATATTTGATTCAGAGTGTTATGGTGGCCCATAGGCTTCCTTTTGAAACTAAATTCAAGGTCCTGATGAATGTAGTAGTACTTCTGTTTGCTTCTCCAGTGAGAGACTACACACTCCATTATTCTCGGGAAAAGAACCTCAGCAGAGAAATGCAGGGGTTTTTTATTTCCAGTTGTCCTGCTTTGAGTGAGAACAAATCTGTTCAGTGATTTTACTTTTCAGCTCAGGCTCTTCTGACTAACTGCACTTTCTGAAGTAAATGGCACATTTTTGCAGACACTGTCTGCTTCTTGCAGTAATAACACTTGATGTTTAGAGTTACTACTGGTGTGCAAACCAAGGTCACTGCCAAATCTGATGTACCACATTGGGGGTACAAATAGTAAAAGGCCACATCTGTGGGAAGGAATGGCCAGGACATGTGACCTTAAACTGACCAATGAGGTATTCCATCCCATATACATCATATTCAGTATAAAGCTGAGGGATTACGAGGGTCAATCTCTCTTCTTCAATGGCTGGCATCTGAGGAGGACCCTGTCAATTCTGCCTTTGATCCTGATTCATGTGTTGCTGAATCCAGTTTCAGAATCCAGCTCCTGAATCTGGTTCCCATCTGCTGCTGAGTCCAGTCTGGGACTTCCCCAGTGCTTGCTCCACAGCACCAGTGGTGATGGTGAGTAATTGTCATCAGGGACGGCTGGGTTCAATACTGGTTTTGTATATATTTGTATATATTCCATTTTATTATTATTATTTTCATTAAAGCTGTTTGAGTTTTCTAATTTGTAAGTCTCTGACCCTTATTCCCTTCTCTTTCCCTTTGCGGGGGGAAAGATGTTGACAGAAAGCATCTGTTGTAGGTCTAGTGGGCAGCCCTGACCCTAAACCTGGCCATCAGCTGATTTTTCTGCCCATTAAAGTATGTGTATAATTGCAGTAAAAAGGAAATAGAGACAACTACTAACATTTTCAAGATCAAATTCTGTTGAGAATTGCACATGGAAAGCACTGAAGAAGTGCAACTAAGGGCATTATGTGACCATAGGATTTGGTAGAGAAGTACTTTTCACAGAATTCCATGGGTAGCAGTACAGTTCCATAATATCTCAAGGGAATATGCCACTTTTTAGGTAAATTGATGTACATTCTATTAAAATTTATTTTATTTTTAGCAGTAGTTCTGCCTGTTTGCATTCTGTGCAATAATAGATAAATATATATGGGTGAAAGTTAACAGATGACTAATAACTACTTGGGTTGCTACCTCAACAATACTTAATCAGTTGAAACACATTAAGATTATGAGAGAAGCCTAGTTTACAACTATCCAGACATTAATCTACATTTGGCCATATGGCAAATTTAACACATGAGGGTGGAGGAATGATTATTTATACCATCTAACTTAAAATGTCCAATTTGTAGAGTCTCTAAGCAGCTTGTGTAGCTCAGGTGCTCTGAATCACCCTCTTCAAGAGCCAAACTCTCTCCATTGACTACATTGTGAGTCTTGGTTCAGTGTTTGGTGGTTCAACTAGATTATGCAAATCCCCCCATTCTCCTCCTCCATCTCTCCCCCACTCACACATATACATATAATTTATAGTCAAGAACTTTCAGAGAGGATGCAGTAATGGAAGAACAGCAGACTAATGCTGTTTAGAGCCCACGGGACATTTTCAACGTTTACAGCTTCATCTACACTGTCATTACTAACAAAAGACACAATGTATTTTAATGACTGAAGGGAAGCTAAAAAAAATAATTTACCCTAACACCCAGAACTCTGAAAGATGTGGAATGAATACAGACAGTATTTTAAGTGGAATACATAAGGGAACAAATGGATGCTCCGCTTGTGCCTTTTTACTCCTATGCATGAAGGACTAGCGCACAGAGCTGAACATCATAAGAGTGAGAGATAAAATACTGGAGTATCCAGAACAGTCTTAAAGGTACTTTCTTAAAGACAGAAGTATATGTAAATCAGGTGAGCAATTTTGTAGAATTCCAAAGATTCCTACAAAAAAAAAGCACTAACAAATTGTGGCAAACGGACCCACCATTTTTAAAATGTCTTTTTAAGTCAGCTTAAACTACGACTCCCATGAATCATCGGGG
>JAVSBS010006263.1:29865-77069 GCA_033124195.1 Coracias cyanogaster
GTGGTTGCCTACGAGCTTGTTGGGGTAGTATCTCGCCTTGCCCTCGATCCTCTTCCCTTTTGGGAGGCGGTACGGACTCTGGCGCCCAGACCGCGACACAAATTAATTTGAGAGCATGTATTTTCGTATTGGTTTTGTTGTCCCATTTCAGCACCTAACATTTGGAAAAGCTCTTTTCTTCAGGGTCCTACAAATCAGAACCTGGCTTCTAAAATAATTGCAACAGATGATAGCACTTGTGACTGTCAAATAATCCCTTCTAATAATTCTCCTCTTCATAATCAAGCTTTGCAAAGAAGCCACTTTGTAAATCTGCAGTAACCTAACCTTACTTCTGGTTTCCCAAAGAATTCAAGCCACAGATGTCTTCACATACTCAATGCCACTGCTTTAAACAGCAGTTTCCACATGAATCTTCAGTATTTCAAGTATATTAGTGAATCATATTTAAAAGATCCAGCTGGAAAAGATTTGTTAGACCTCTGTTATACTTCAAATAATTTAAAATGTAAAACATAATTCTCACTTTTCACATGATGCTTCTAGTTCTGGTGAACACTACTTTCTTCCCTTAGTAAGTAGAGGTAGAAAAGTTGGTGGTACCATTTGTCAAACTGCATGGTTATCCCTGGAGAAGTTGAAATGCAGTAAGATAATTCAAATACTTGTAGGTATAAAAAGTAAACTGCAGAACCACCTACATTTCTCCCTTCCCTTACCCTCCTGTAAAGCCTAGCCACAGTGATGACAGCTACCTCTGCCTGTGCCCATTAGAAAGAAGCAACGTGCCTAGGGACACAGAAAATGAGGACAATAAGTATCCTCAGATAGGATGCCATTAGGGGTCAAATTACAGAAAGCACCTACTTGGACACAGCTAAAATGCTGATTCAGGCTAAAATAAGAGTTGAGGCTTGCTCATAAAGACACAAGAAGTTGTAATACTTGAACTAACTAAAAACTTTCTAGCTGAACATTTTTCTGTCAGAAAAAAACAGTGTCAGTGAACCCAAATTATTTGCAGAAACGTGCTGTTTTCCACAGCAAGACAAACTGAAGTCAATCATGAATTTCCTTCACAGGAAAAATGTTGGTTCTTGCACAGCTCTCCTGAAGGCTTCAATTTACCTCTAAGATATATATATTTCAATTCAAAATGAAACTGCAAAACACATTTTCTTCATGTAATGTTACAACGTGTAATGCTTTTAGACCATTAGACGATAGCCTGCAAATCTGAATGCAGCTTGCATATGATTGATATTTTATGTCACTCCAATAGTGAACAAAGCCAGAACTACCATTTTCTCCCTCCAAACTCAATGAATGTCAGACGACTTCAAGAGAAAGAAGTTGTTTGGTTTGGGGTTTGGTTTTTTTATTGCCAAAGACAGTTTGCCATTGCCTTCAGAAGAGTAATTTTTTTTTTTTCTTTTTCAGATACCTGAGTAAGACAAGCCACATTGCTTCCTCTGTTAGGGCCTCTAGTAGCCCTTAAACAAATTAGTTGCTCTCTACTGTGATGATAGACAAGTACATGATCTGGGAAAACAATTTGCTGCAACATGTCCCCTTCCTTCTCCTCATTTTCTTAATCACAGAACGTTTTGAGTTGGACGGAATGTTTAAAGCTCATCTAGTCCAACCCTCCTGCAGTGAGCAGGGACATCTTCAACTAGAACAGGTTTCTCAGAGCCCTGTCCAACTCAACTTAAAACCATTACCCCTTGTTCTGTCACAACAGGCCCTGCTAAAAAGATGATTGTCCCCATCTTTCTTATAGGCACCCTTTTACTGAAAGGCCCCAATAAGGTCTCCCTGAAGCTACCTCTTCTCCAGACTGAACAACCCCAACTCTCTCAGCCTTTCTTCATAGCAGAGGTGTTCCAGCCCTCTGATCATTTTTGTGGCCCTCCTCTGGAACCTGTTCCAACAGGTTCACATCCTTGTTGTGCTGAGGACTCCAGAGCTGAACACAGTGCCCCAGGAGAGGTCTCACCAGAGTGGAGTAGAGTGGCAGAATCACCTCCCTCGACCTGCTGACCACACTTCTTTTGATGCAGCCCAGGATACGGTTGGCCTTCCGGTCTGTGAGTGCACATCGCTGGCTCATGCCCCTTGAGAGCAGATGGCCTTTAAAGGTCCCTTCCAACCAAAGCACTTTATGATTCTACAAATACCTGATGGAGAGTATAAAGAAAGTAGAGACACACTTTTCTTAGTGGTGCCCATTGAACAGATGAGAAGCAACTTGCACAAATTGAAATATAGGAAATTTCCCTTTAATAAAACACTTTTTTTCACCATGGTCACAATCAAACAGTTGAACAGTTGTCCAGAGATTCTGCAGAGACATTGAAGACACAACTGGACACAGCCCAGCGAAACTTGCTGCATCTGACCCTACTCTGAGTTGGGGGTGAGACTGAATGACTCCAGAGGTGCCTTCTAGACTCAACCACGCTGTGATTCCTCACACCTATTATCATCGCATAGCCCAGAGTCATAAAACGCCCTAGTAACAATTAACATGTTAGTGGATGCTGAGATCAAAGTAAATACATCAGAAATGTATTCTTATTAAAGGTATGAGAAGAGGAAGGGCTTGTTTACATTCAGAGTTGATGACTTTCTATTACTAGTGGTAATACACATGATACAATGCTCGAGGTACTCCTGAATGTGCTTTATGTGTCACAGGTACATGCAACATGTGGTTACATTGCACGACACACACTATGATCTACCACGCAGTGGGATTTTCCTCATTCTACCTCAGATTACATTCTCCAATTCATTCCTCCAAAGCATTGAAAATTTTTCTTTACTCATTTATTTTTTAACTTAGAAATAAACTATTTCTGACTCGTTATGCATTCAATTTATAGTGAAAATGTTACTGTGCCTTAAACTAATCAAACTATCTTTCATTCAAGAAGTCAATACACATACCTACTTTCACTCTCTCCTTTCTATCCAGACGTCACCCAGTGGTTAGATACAGTATTAAACACTCAATGTAGAACTGAAGCACAAGAAAGAAAACTGTAATTTAATTAAAGGATTGCTAGAGCATTTTAACAGATATACAATTGTTCCCTCACATTGTGATTTGAAACAGTCTATCCACCATTTATCTCTCTGTAGTTGGGCTTAAAAAAGAGAAATAATTAGGGATACTTAAATTAGTGTAGCTAGTTTAATAATAAGTATAGAGGCCATTGTAAAAGGAAAGTGATAATTGTGAATAATTTAAACATTGTTATTTGAAAGTTTCAGAATTAAGCTTAGACTAAAAAATCACCCTTAATGGCTCTTTTCATCCACACTAAGTGGAAACAATATAAATCTTGTCTCTATTTCCAGCTAGAGTCTTCATTTATGCAACTAGTGAAGTAGATACTACACACTGTCTATGTAAGTAAACTGCTGCAAAGAGTTAGGAAGGTGCTTCTATAATCTAGAGATGTAGACACAAAGCAGAAAGGAACAGTCAGTGGACTACTGTGCTAACTCAGGAGTCATGAAAAAGTGGAAAGGGATTCCTTACTTCTAGATTTGTATGAGCATTAAACTACAGGTCATTTTCCTAGCGCAGATATCTTGCCTATGTGCCAGGCTAGCTGAAACTGCTCTGGAGTTCATCCTCCAGTTTGTGGAGTGCCTCTGACACACTCAATCAGGTAAGCAACTTCCTACAAATTCACCTTACAGAGCAATGGCACTTACACAAACTCATTCAATCAAAGCACCTCTTAGAGTTACTATAAATACCAGCTCTAATGTTAGAATTGGGTTTTTAAATGATCTGTTGAGCAAATCCTGAAGAAGATCTGCTCTTTTTGCAGCACTTTCTGCCCACACTCTTCAACTTTACAGAGATCATAATCCCTTTGGTTTCCTTTCTCTCTCAAAATCTTTCCACAGACCAACCTGGGAATATCCTGATAAGCCATTTTAACCAATCACTTGCTTTTGTTCTACAAATTCTAGATGTGGGTTGGATTTGGGTACCCATGCTCAGAATAATAGAAGAAGAGATAATCTCATTATTTTGTTTGTATGTTGTTGGGAAGTTTTTGGACTATGTGAGTCATCTGAGGAATCACTGTCACTGTGATACCTGCCAGGGATTGTGCCTGACCTGAGAACAAGAAGACATCACTGTTCTCATACAAAGGGTAGAAAGTGAGCAAAATGAAGTTAGGGTGATAGTATCATTAGAAAATACATGCTTTGCAAATAACAATAACGTCACTAGTAACAACCTTAAGGGCTGGGTTTTTTTAATGAACTGAAGTATGAAGTAGCCTTAGAAGAGAAGCTTTTAGAAGGTATCAACAGGTATATATTGGGGTAAGGTGTTGAAATGTTACTATCTGACAGATTCTGTAAAACAGAACATGTTTCCCCAAAGAAAGCTCGTAAAAGATTTCTTTCACACACATGCCTCTTTTTTTCTGCAAACTTTAAAATCTAATCACGAATACTTAAATGAGATTTTTCTACCCCTACCTAAGATGAAATTACAAGTAGTCTAATCAGGATAATATGAAAATGAAACGCCAATAAAATGAAAAAAATAATCACAAGATTCAGATAAGAATTTGCTTGATATGTAGCCAATACCATTTTCATGTGCCTCTGATTTTGGATTTTCATTGTAAAGTCCAAAATCAGGCAGATTTCAATCCTCCAATTTATGTTCATTATTAACAAAAAAGCCATTTATCCCTGTGCTATGCAGAGATTATATCAAAATGAGGGCCATAAGCAAAAAAGCCCCTTGATAAATGGCTAAATAGGAAGAGGCTGACAGTGTTTTGATTTGCAGCTTGACTACTTTTCCCTTATCTACTGGGTTATTAAAATCCACATGCTGATGTATTGAAATACCCTTTTAAAGAAGAAGGTGGCCTTGTGCCTCGCAAAGTCTGACCTTAGCCCTTTAGCAGTATGACACAAAATGTCCAGAGACACAGGAGTAAGGACAGAAAAGAGCTTAAAATCCTTTTCCATTCTTTTTCCATTCTGCAAATCTGCCTCATCTCTGTATCAAGCACAGCCCCAGTTATTCAGCATACTGCTGCACATGAAAAAGTGCACTCCTTGCTCAGGCAAAAAATGAATTTCACAGTCTGAAGCATGTAGGTACAGGTTAGATGTGGAAGAGGAAAAAAACTCCCAGTTCACTCTAGAAAATTCAACCGTCAAAGTAAGTAGAACAAAGGTTTAACAGCCATGCTTGCTACTGAGGTTTCTTCCTGTTGTTAATGAAGGTCAGGATTTCTCCAGTCCCTCTGTGAATGTAGAATATAGAAAATCTGATGTCTCACTGATGGCAAGGGAAGATATTGCAGTGAGAGACCTAAAGAAGGTTAAAAATAATTTTTTAAAAAATCCCCTATTATTTAAGTTACTAAATCTGTGAAATACAGAGTTCAAAAAATGAGCAAAGAAACCTGATGGATCTGTGAATTATTTTTCATACCAGTATATCATTTTCTTTACATTAACTAGAATGACATTCACTATCTGATGAATTCTCTGTGAATTAGAACACAGTAAGACAAAAGGTTTGCCAATTGCACCCATCTTGAAATCTGAATAGATAAATGCTGAGTAAGATGACATTCTATAGTTTGAAAATTTCATCACCAGAATATTTTTAAAATACATTTTCCATATACAGATTTTTTAAAGTGAAAACAAAATACTTAACTTCAACCCTAAAGTAGTTTATCCTATTTTTTGGATGAGCTGCCTTCTGGAAATAGGTCATCTAACCTGACTAGATTAGATTTCACCTGGTTTTGGACAGCTACCACATCCTCATTGTCATTCTGGACAGTGCAATTTAAGGTTCTGATTAGCTAGCTAATGCCTAAGAAAGATGTAATTGGAATCCTTGTCTAATTTTAACAGTGAAAATTCAGAACTCTTTTGAGGCAGTTTAACTAATACACAGTTGAACACTCTTTAAACAACCCTAATGGAATCCACACAAAGCTTTTTTTATACAATTACTGATTTACAGGCAAAGTATTTTCTATTAGTAATCTAAAATGCACAGCACATTCATATAGCCTGATCAAAGGCTGCCTTACTTTAGTTTCTTCATCAACTAACCACCACAGAATAAGGTTTCTGAAACTTGGGCTGAATTGTCCCTGTTAGTCACAGATGGTTATCATGAGATCACCACTACATGTAGACAAATAGGCATTATTTTTCACTCCTCAGAGCTCCCTGAAGAGCCACTGCTACCTCTTTTATACTTGCTGGTGAGTGTGTGTGCGTCGGAATTTGACCTTCTAAAAGCAACACCTCTATATCCGATCAGGACATAGTATTCTCCAAGGTTAGATTAAGCCATAGCATATGGTTGACATAAAACAATGTGAACAAAACACTACCGATCAAGTGTTTCAATTACTGCATCCCATTAAACTAAATAAAATGCCAGCTATGAGATATCTTTTTAATTATTATTATTAGATCAAAGAGTTGAGTATACTAAAATAAATTTTGATTTAAAAACTTATGAAGATTGCTATGTTACTAATCACCTATGTGGCTAACCAGCTGGTGGATTGAACCTAAACCTTGACAACCTGTCAGGAGAAAATGAGGTTTCTACATACACCTTTTTCTTTCAGCACAGGAAGGAAGCAGTTAGGGTCATCTCACTCACATATGCTTATGAGTTAGGGATAAGGTTAATTTCCTGAAAATCATGCAACTGGTACTAAAAAGCATTGGATATAGAAAAGCATTTTGACATTTTGCAGAGACAATGAATGTGACAATTGGAAACTGATACATCAGCTAGAGTAAGCTTTAGGTGGCCCTGCTTGAACCAAGGTGTTGAACTAGATAACCTCCATACAACCGTTCCAACCTCAGCTATTTTGTAACTCTGTGAACCTGTGACTGTGATCAAAGGAGGTTTTTTTCCTCTACGCTCCTACTCAATGCAATGAATTATGATTGGCCTCTGAGTAGATGGTATCCACACACACCTATGGTTCAAAAACACTGCAAAAATACAGTTTCTGTGTTAAGAACAGTGTAGCCACAATGGGTTGTTGTACAGATCAGACCGTTAGATTCATTTTTATCTTGCTATGCATTCATTTTGTATTTCGTTTCAAATAATGGAATTCATAAAAGAAAAATTGAAATGAAGTGAGCAATTCATTTAGGATAAATACAACACAAGCAGAAGTCCAGGTGTGTGCTTCCTAAGTTAGTATTTTGCCCCTACACAACTACTGACTTAAGTCTTTAAGGCTTCATTAAGGTAGGAAGAGAAATTGTACTAGTCAGGCAACAGTGACTTGAAGGAGGAACATCGTTAAAGAATCTCTCATTTCATCCCATGGCTGATGTTCTTCTCAAGAGGGAACACAATGAGAGAAACATTGCCTAAACGTTAAGTGAAATAATAGACGCCAGACAGTACTTCCTCTGATTTGGGGACAGGAAGGAGTCTTTTCTCCCTGAACACACATGTATACACAATTTTTGTTCTGGTATTTGTTCTCTGGTCTCTTTTGAACAGAGATTTGCCTCTACTTGCTATTCAGAATAATACTACACAAATGGAAGCACCTATCTGCCAAGAAGAACTATTGCTTATCTTATCAGTCCTTACTCATCGTTCTTGATTGAATTTGAGATATAAAAAATATATTGCTTAGAGAAAAATATTTTTTATGCCACTCAGTACAGAAGATGACAGACAGAAGGTGATACTGAGCACTGACATGTGCCAGAAGTACAAAGATTACATGTGGCAAGACAGTGTTTGAGTGACTAGTAGTACCTGGCCAGCTGCTTCTTGATATTTTGACTTTTGGCTTAGAGAAGATGAAATAAATCTTCAATGTTATTTGACATCTGGAGGATCAGAAGTGCTGACAGAATCACGAACACTACATTAGGAGTCTATGTGTTCTCTTTCTAAAATCAACTCAGGCACACAGACTGCTGTGGAAAATGCTCCAGAAAAAAAAACAAACCAACAAACCACCAACCAAGAACAAAACAGAGGGAAAAATAACTGTATCCTAGAGCAAAACCTATGCAAGATATCTAAGAATTTCATTATAGTGAAGATAAGTAGCAGCTGTAGAGCATTGTAAGTCTATGTTTAATGTACACATAGACAGCACCAATTCTCTGGTGCCCACCTCATCACAGAAAAGCACCGTATTCAGAATGAGAAAACAGCTGGTGCTTTCTCCATGATAACAGGTGGCATTTACTATGGAGACGGATGGTCCCATGCTCCCAAATACACTTGCTATACTGATTTTGAATTTTTAGGCAGAACGTTTCACCTGTAAAGAGCATTGAGTCCACAGGAAAACAGAGCAGAGGTGGTATAGCCAGAAACATCCAGGCAGTAGCCTGAAGGTAATAGCCAGTAATATCAAACTGACTACAGGGTAACCAAGAAAATAAAGAAGCAGATGCAAAGAAGACAAATAAAGAGGGAGAGATAGTAGTAAATGTATGACATAGGATCCATGGCAAATAAGGAGGGAAAGATAGGTGTTGCTGTGGTCCTAATGAGACTACAGTAATGGGATCTTGAAGGAGAGTTTACATTCCCCAGAAGCAGATTTGGGGGAAAATTTCCAGCAGACTTTTTCAGAGGCACCAGGTTTTTTGCAAATTTGTCTTGTTTTGGTTTGGTTTCTTTTTTTTTTTTCCAAAAACTCCTATCATTTTTACCCTGTCAACCATTATATAGGTTGTACATCATTATAGAATGTTCTTCTCAGTAAAGAGGAAAAAATGTGTTACGCAGAATCCTCTTTAAACTTGAAGCAAAAACTTCTGTGAATGTTGACATTATCTATTGTAGTTGCTAACCATCAGATATTTTTCTCAATTTCTTTTCCAATACTGAAATTGTGAAAAACTGAAGAATATTTTTTGCTATAGAAATAACAGAATAAATTTTCAATACTTTCTTTCCTGCTTCCCTCCTTTACTTTCTTGTTTGGTTAATGAGGTGGAGGATAACACAACTGATGAAGACTGAATACCTGAACGGATTTGTTCAATAGATATATGGAATCTAATTTCAGTACAGACCATAAAAATAATAGTTGATGTAACCTTTTGATGTACATTATTTAAGCTAGCCAAAAAGAAATAGAAAAGCAATTTCTAGTTTTCAAATCCTTTTTTGTGCCTTCAAGTATTTGATTTGCAAATGAACTTAAATCTAGATACCAAGATTACACTTCCTTTTGCCACTTTCCCACAAAACTTAGTAGATTGCTCACCCCTTTTCCTTTCACTGATATTACTTGTCAAATATTTCATTCATATACTGGCACTTGAAATAACTTTTCTTGATTTTAATTTGCTGATAAATACTTTCTCAAACACATTCTGAGGTTTATGGCTTTTTTTCCTCCACTCTACAATATTTTTTTCAAATTAATTTGTCTCTGTGTTCCCATTGTCACCTGATGTCTTTTACTGAGGTTTTCTTAGCTGCATAAAGTAACCCAGGACACTCAGACCCCTTTTTGCAAACCTGCTTTCTAGCTTGTCAAACCCCAGCCAGTAATCCTCCGTTATACGAGATAATCCCATCCCAGACACAGAAATTTTCATTTCCCTGTATTAAACTTCATTTAGGGTTCCTGTTATCCTATTTCTCCATCTTGTATAAAGTCTCTTTGTGTGGTAGCCTTGGCCTCCAGTGTATTATCCTCTCCTTCCTTAAATTCGATCATTGTCTTCTTGGATATCTTGCATAGGTTTTGCTCTAGGGTATAGTTATTCTTCCCTCTGTTTTTTTGTTGTTGATTGATGGTTTGGTATTTTTTTTTCTGGACACAGATAATTTTACACACAGTTTACAATCCATTTATCCAATATCTGGCTACAAGGCTACTATGGAAGACTATATCAAAGGTCCATACAACATGCACTATTCTCCCCTTATCCACAAACCCAATCATCTTATCACAGAAGGCAATCAGTTTTGTCAGGCATGATGTGCCCATGATAAATCCATGCTGGGTGCTGCCAGTCAACTTTTTGCACCTCTGCTTGGAGATATCTTCAAGGAAGATTTGCTTCATAAACTTCCAAGGGACAGAGGTTATGCTGAGTGGCCTGCAGTTACCTGGACCCTCCTTCTTGAAGACAGGTGTGATATTGCATTTTTACAGCCATCAATAATCTGCCTCAATTACCATTATCACTTGAAATTGATAGAAAGTGTCTTTGCAATGACATTGGCCATTGGATGTGCTTCACCCAGTCCCATGGATTTGTGTATATTCAACTAGTGTAGGTGCTTCCTAGTTCTGTCTTTCACAGTTTACATCACAGACCCTGCAAATCGGTTTGGGTTGTATATCTAAAACATAGGTCACCCTTGTGTTAAGATAATTGATGATAATTTGTGTTCATTCTTCACATCCTTCCCTGAGCTCATCACTCCTGCTAACCTCCTCTAAGTCTTATTCCGTTGTAGGGTTTTGTTGATCAGTCACACTAGAGACGCTGTCCTTGAAGGTCAGTGAGCTCTCCTCAGCCCCTTTTGCCCTCCACAGCAGTCTCTCATGGGACCGTGCCAGTCAGGTCTCTGAATAAGCTGAATTCTGACCTCCTGAACTCCAGAACTTTGATTCCAGTCTTTGTCTTGCTCAATTCTCATAGAATTTTAACCATGTCACTTCATGGTAACTTCAGCTAAGGTCATCATTGACTCGCACATCCCCAGACAGTTCTTCCTTATTCATGTGTAATGAGTACACCAGTAAATGATGTCCCAGTCTGCATGTCAATCACCTGTGTTAAGAAACTGTCATCAACACGCTGTAGAAATCTCTCGGATTGTTAATATCTAACCATACTGCCCTTAGAACAGATATCAGAGTGCTTCAAGTCCTCCACGAGTGCCTGGGTTTCTGATCAAGTAGCTTCTTCCAGCTACCTAATGAAGTCTTCATCTTCCTGATCAGGTGATCTCCATCAGATGCTTGACATGATGTCACCCATATTGGTCTGTATTCTGATCTTTAGCTGTAAGCTCTCAAGGTGCTTTTTACTCATTTCCTAGCAGAGTTCCATGCATTTAAGCTATTCCTTTACATGAAGTGCAACCCTTCCTCCTCACCTTCTGAAATCTGTGCCTGGAAAATGGAATATAGTCAATAAGCAAAGAACAGCACCCTGCCAAGCAGCCCCTCCAACAATCCAGTCATGCCATCTGGTTCCAACACCTAAGATATACTCTGGTTTTGTTTAGTTTACTGATACAGCTACAGTCTCAGTGTTTCAGATGAACATGTTTTGTTCACACAGGATAGACTGTAGTATGTATTTATAAGTTATTCCACCTTATCAGTTCACAGATGGTTTGACCCACAACCAAATGCCCAGATTTATTCTGGGCCACCATCTGCCTATAAATATTTAATGATGAGTTTAAAAATGTCTCTCCTTAATATATAGGCCAGTAGTTCATATGAAGTTATACACTGTTATAGTTAAATCACTTGATATTCTATGTCACATGCACAGATGCAAAATTGAGAGGAATCCTAGGCTGGAACAGAATAGAAGAGAAATGGTAACTCAGTGAGATGTTTTTCTTCCAACTAAAAATCAGATTCCCTTCCTAATAACTAGAAAATTGAATACATTAGGGAAATGAAAATACCAAAGCCATTGACTGAAGATGTCCCATGCTTTTCCTTTTACTATTCAGCAACTCCAACTGAATGCTGTATAAAAATCCTCTTGGTAGAGTTGCTACTTCACTTAAACCCAGAGCCTAGAAACAGGAAGAACATGCACATTCACAGGTTGCCATTTTAAAATTAAGTTTCTAAGTCTCACAGTTATGGAAGACATCTTAAAACAAGACTTAGTAATTAAAAAAATCCTCTGGAACGTCCTCTCTCATCTGATAGCTTAGGTACCTGACACAGTTTTCTGACATTTGGTGTTGACAGTTCACAGTAAACTATTTAGTCAATGCCTACAGCATCAAGAGGAAAGGCACCAAGGTTTTGCTGACAACCCTGTATGGATTCATGCACCACCTCATTTAGCATTCAAAGATTTTTAGCAGATCTATGTCATGCTGCCAAGAAGCACTAAACTTCTTAAGATTCACCTCTATAACATCACAGCATGTGAATTTTGTGTCTTTATGCCATCAGGGCATGTGAATTTTGGGTTAGTTTGCAACATACCATGATACCTCCTTCAACCTAATAACCTGCAGTCTTTCTGGCATCAAAATATTAGTGTTACAGACACTTGCAGATGTCTACCACGATGGGAGTGTAACACAGATGTCCAGACTAACACACTGACATCTTATAACCATTAGAAAGACATTAGAAATTTATTTACTTTTGTACAAACCCTGAGCATACTATACATGAGATAAGGTTAAATCTATCTGATGTCAATGCTCAAGTATTGTTTTCATGGGATCAACATTTAAAAATAAAACATAGGAGATCCAGGTTGTCTTTACTACTAATAAATATGCAGGTAATATTACCTACAGAACCTCAATTTGTTCATATGCATTTGTTAGATTTCTACTTGGTCTTTTTTAGTAGGTTTTTAAGAAAGTAGGAAAAAAGACCCCCAAACTGACATCAAACTCTGGTCTAGGTCAAAACCTACTATAAGTCAGTCATCACCTGAAAAGTTTGTAAGTTTCATGAGGAAAGTCCCTGCAACTGTTCAGTTTCTGTTTGTACATTAAAAACAAAACAAAACTCTCTTTAAATGAACTTGTTCATTAAAAATCAAAGGTAAGGAATTGTGAAAACAACTTCTGTTGTTTCTTTCTTGAGTGAGACAGATCAGCAACGTCCATTTCACATGTTATTATTCTATAAGTGTGATTGTGATATACCTTATGCACGCACTAATACTGCTATAGTATAGGTTAATTCTTGCAATTTTAATATTTTTGCTAGGCATAACATTTCTCTAAGTTTGATACTGAATATCTTAAAATCCTCAAAGTCTGGAAAGGAAGGTCCTATTCAGTAGACACAATGGCTTAATAAAAAGACCTTGAAAATACTGGCACTTTAATGGAATATATAAGTACTTTAGGTCAGCTAACAAAGGCCTCTTCAGTTTCTCAAGGCCTCATATATTTGGAAAAGTAGTAATTTATATACCTGAGCTGAGAGGTGAGAAGAAACTAAATACTATTTCAAAGAACATTAAAAAATCTGCTTCAGAGATTTCTAAAACCTTATTTCTCTAACTTCAACAGTTATGAACTTTCTGACTATTACAGTTATTAGCTTTTCCTATGGTTTCAAAAGTGGTTTAAACGTGCAATGAATAATGGGTTTAAACTGAAGTTAAGATGAAGAGGTGAAGCAGATTTGGAATTGGAATCAGACATTCATGATAGTATATGTATGATGAGCTCTTTCCAGAACTTTAGAAGGTTTTGTTCTGACCATCACTGAGAAGTGTGTATGTGTATCTGAACAATATTTCAGTCTCACATTCAGGTATTACAGTTGTCCAGAAATTCTACAGATGTATAAACCCCAGTGAGAGATTTCTGCTATGCTCTGCCTTTCTTTATTGGAGGAATACTATGAGAGCATGTTTTACAGTATTTCAGTACTTCTGCTCCAAGTTCTGACATGACAAGCAAATTACTAGAAAGATAAGTATTGAGGTTTTTTAGTGAACTGCAAAAGCTGGTCAATTTATTTAAGTAAAGGACAAACTATTCAGACTAGTCAATTTTTTGAACTGATGTTTATGAAACAGAATTTAGAAAAATAAATTCACAGAGACTGTACTAATTCTGTGACAGGTATGTATATGACACTAGTTTGTAACTTCTTATGCTTGAGTCCTGATGTAATGTGTAAAATAATTACACATTTTCTTTCTGTTTGTTTGTTTGTTTGTTTAAGTCTTGGTCTACTTTCTAGACTAGCTCTCTGTCTTATTTCTTCTTCCTAATTTCAAGCTTCTTCACACTGTGAAAATCTTATCCTGAAATTCAGTCATACTTCCATGGTTTTCTGTTCCTCTGTGTGTTTTACCTTTGTCAAGGTTTAGGGTAGGGCTGGCCACAAGACGAAAGACAGATGCTGTCTATTAGCCACTCTCCCTTCCCCAAAGCAGAAGAGAAAGGGAATAAGGAAGAGAGAGACTTATGGATTAAAGAAAACTAAAACAGCTGTAATGAAAAGAATAATAATAAAGTGGAATATATACAAACACATACAAAACCAGTATCGAACCCAACCCTTCTGATGGCAATTACATCACTGTCACCACTGATGCTGTGGAGCAGGCACTGGGGAAGTCCTGGACAGAGCTCAGAAGCAGATGGGAACTGGATTCAGGAGCTGGATTCTGGAACTAGATTCTGGAATGCACTGATGGGTGCTGAAGGCAGAACAATGTCTTCCTTGGACACTGCCCATTGAAGAAGAGAGATTGACCATCGTGATCCCTCAGTTTTACACTGAATATGATGTACATGGGATGGAATACCTCATTGGTCAATTTAGGGTCACCTGTCCTGGCCACTCCTCCCTGCAGCTGTGGCCTTTTTTTTTTCTGCACCCCTAACATTGCACACAAGATTTAACAGTGTCCTTGGTCTGCGCAGGAGCAAGTATAAGCAAGAGCCTTTCTGCACACTAATCCTTGGTAGTAACTCTAGACATCAAGTGTTATCACTGCTAGAAGCAGACACTGTCTACAAAAATACGTCATAAACTTCAGAAAGTGCAGTTACATAGAAGAGACTCAGCTGGAAAGTAAAATCACTGAACAGAATTAGTTTTGTTCTAACTCAAACCAGGACACCTTACATCATCGATCTGTCTTTTCAAACATGGACTTGACTATCTATTTTCCTCCTCTGTCAACATCTGGATCACAAAAAGATTCTCTAGTCCTTAAATCTTATTACAAGTAGGCTCCTTCTCTCAGCTCTTTAATTCTCCCTCCCATACTGTGTGCAATTGTCCAGCTGAATGTCACTTTAGACTTGCTCTTATGCAGAGGTGACTCTAACCTTCCAAGCAAGGGATAACTTTCTAGTTCTTACCCCTGTGGTTTCACAGGTGGAAATCAGCCTCTCAACTTATTTCTCTTTCTTGCCAAAGAATGAAGGAGCTGGAAATAACACTTTTCCTTGCCAGATCTGAGGAAGGGAATTCAGGCCACAGCCAGTCCATGCAGGAGTGCAAAGAAAGATCAGGTAGGTGGAGGAAGGAAATATTGATGGGCGGAAGACAATAGGATGAAATAAAGAAAAGGGGGGAGGGAAAGGAAAAAGGGAAAATGAGACGAAAGGAAATGAAAGGGAAAGGAAAGAAGAAATAATGATAAAAAATGGGGGAGGGGGTGGGATGAGAAATGGAAAGGATTGTAGAAGGTAGAGAAACCCAGGAGGTTACTGAAGAAAGTTGTGAAAGGTAGGAAGTGATTCTCTGGGGAGTGACAGAAATCAGTGGCAGAGAAAAAAGGAAACAGATACCATGTGTCCAACCTGGGGCAAGAACCAGAAATAGCGTCTAATTTAAGCAAAGTGGGAAGAGCTGCTCAGGTCAGTCAATAAAAGTTTACCTTGTTTGCAAATAATATAGCAGTGATTGCTGGTAGTAACAACCATTGTGCAAAGAAAATATACAGAAGAAACATTGTCATTTCTAATAGAATATATACTTAGTCATTTAGAAAAAATAAACTGCAACGAGGAAGCTGCAACAATTTTCACTTGTTCCCCTCTCCCCACCTCCTTTCTGGGAGTTCCTTAAGAAAATCAGCACTGAAAATTGATTCTCTTTAAAATTAGTGGAAATATGGTTTTTGCAAAAAAATAAACCAGATTTTTATCTCTAAATATGAACAAATTATTCTGTAAGAAAGATTTAACATTTTAACATAAATCTTGTTCTGAATGTGAAAAAGATGTTATGATAGAGTCAGTCAGGTTGGAAGGGACTTCAGAAGGTCTCTAGTTCAACCTCCTGCTCCAAGTATAGTTGATAATAAATTCAGACAGGTATCTCAGTGAATAGTACCATAGAGCAGGATTTTTGGCTGCCTATCCTGCTAAGCCTTGACATAAGAAATGTTGCTATATTTTGCACATAAATCAATAGAAACCTACAGTACAAATCTCCCAAATAATTTTGAAGTTTTGAAGTTCCTAGGAACAGCTTTTTGTCTACCTTTCTACAGTCTTGTGTTGGTTAGACAAGAAAAACTTTAAAGATTTCAAGTATGGACTTTGGGGAAGGTGTTGGGGACAAAAAGAAAGGAAGGAAATACCATATCCACTTGGATATCTCGGTTTTCTTTTAATTATAAGAGACATTTATCCCAGAGTTTGTGGTTGCCTTCTCTGGCTGCCAGAGGCAAGCAATGCCATTTTATTGAAATGTTGATTTTCAGACAACTCCTGTGAACAAATACACCATTCAGACCTTAAAGTTCCCTTCTGTTGAAAGTCACTTGCAGACTTCTCAATGCTTATTTGGTCTAGTAGCTTCATTTGAAGTCAATCAATACAGGAAGGAAATACCTGTAAGGTACAAACAGGCATCTCCTGATACTTTTTTGTCCTTTTAACTTGGAAAGAGCAACTGACCTTCCAGACTTAAAACATGGACATTGACTGCTCTACCATTTTTTTTCCCTAAATGAGGTGGTATTTTTGCTTCCTTTCAGATAAATGCATATGAAGTACTGTAAGTGCAAAATAGCTACTATTTTTCCCTCAGCTGCTGTATTTTGAAATACAATAAGCATATTTACTTCACCTTCTCCAAAGAAAGAAACCTAGAGAGTCGGAAATTATTCAAAAACTGTAAAATAGCCAGTGTGTGATCAAGCCATTTACAGGCAAAATAAAAAAGTTTATTGAAAATCTCTCCTTTGTCCTTTTAAAACAAGATTTGAAATTAAGCATCACATATTCAGGATTCAGATGCTTCAGGATGTTATATGGTAGGTACTTCTTTTTGTTGAGGACCAAAAATTCCTAAAATCATAAAGTTAAAATGTATATTCCTCAAAAAGTTTATGTTTCACAGGAATAACTCTTTGCAAAGGAAAAAAAAATCCTTGAAAATTAATTATCTCTGACATACAGTCTTTATCATTTCAAATGGCATGAGATATGTAGAGTATACCATTGTAACCCATGAAGACTATAATATTAACAGATTTCTTTTAAAGCACAATTATAGGAAATGTACATTCAAATGTCAAATCATTTAATGTAGATAAAGGGAAGACTTATAATTATAGCAGCATCAGTGTGCCTCAAGGCCATAACTAAATATTTTACATATATTTCATTGAGAAAAGTTAAAGGACAGCCAGTTTGTCCATTTCAGTGGATTCACAGTAGAATTTATTCTTCTTTTGATTCATCTTGTTTAATTCTATTCACCTTCTTGCATATTGCTTGCTGCCTTAGTAGCTGAGCACCTGCTAGTAATGAAAAGATTGAAAACTATCACATACCTCATTTCTCATCCTTTCTCATTCTTCTAGGTGTGTCAGTAAGTGAGTGGGTGTGTGCAGAAGGATGTATGCCTGTGAGAGAGAGAGAACAGAGATTCTTTTGGCAAGTTTGTTGTTATGCTCGTGTTGCTTCTGTTTTTACTGAGGACAAAACTGGAGCAGAAGTTGCTGAGATCAGGATGGATCTTCTTTCCTAAGATGTACAAATCAACGTCTAACTTCATATCAGCCTTTCACACACAATATTTTGTTCTGTTCTCATCAAGCAACAGTTTCAATGAGGAATTTAGATGGGCATAGTATGGAATACCTTGAGCTTAGGGATGCAGAACATGAACCTTTTTTCATCTTTTTTGTTGCATGAGGCCCATGTCAAGGATGGAAGAGCTCTGATCTGGTTTTCTAGTCATCTGTCTTGCTAAGGATGAAAACAGAAAGATATTGATGAAGGACCTAAATACTGTGAACTACAATGCATCCCACATCCTGATAATCCAACTGTTTTTTATAAGGCTCTTGCTTTCTCAGAGGTGGTAGTTTTCCAAAGGGAAGAAAAGGATGTTAAATCAGGCTGCCAGATTGAAAAAATGGACATTAACTGAGACGTTCCCTGAACAGATGTGCTCAGGGCTGACCGAGCAGAGAAGACAGGTGCAGCCAACCTAGCTCACCAGTGCTCATGAAAAGACATCAATGTAAGCAGCAACAAAACCGATAGACAATATGAAACAAGTAGTCTGATTAAGGTTACATCACAACAGGTGAAGGTTGGAGAAATTCTGAGCTCTTACACCCATCAGGACATAATAAAGTCACACAACAGCCCTCATACTGCTCTAGTTTCCCTGGGAAAGAAACTCAGGTAGAAGGAGCTAGAAAGTAGCCTCAGTATCTTCTGCACAAGCTCTCCAATTTGTCCAGTTGCCCCATGTCCTGGTTTGGCCAGGGCAGGGTTAATTTGGTGCAGCCAGGCAATTCCATACCATGCTGACATCATGCCCCAGGGCCAGTTTCGGTTCCACAGTTCAACAGGCTCCGCTGGGGTCTGTGCGTTTGTCTGCACAGTATCACTCATTCCATACATCGTTTTTTCTCACTGTTGTCATTGCTGTTGTTAATGCGACTGTTCCTTGTGTGTTATTGTATTAAATTCTCCTTATCTCAATCCTGGCTCTGTGTTTTCCTGTCCCCCTTCCCCAGACTGGCACTGGGGGGGCAGCAGCAGTGGCCATGTGGCTTGGCTCCCGGCAGGGACTGAACCACCACAGCTTTACTAAACCACTACACCCCAGAATAAAATGTACCTTTTTTTCAATCTACATGCCTCCCTGTTTTCTTTCTTATAACTGATGGAAAGGTTTTGTGGAAAAGTCAGCTATTCCTGAGCTTTAACAGATTAGTGGCAAAACTTCCAGAAATAATGTTATGTAAAAAAAATTAGGGAAAAAATACATTACTTTATAATATACATAACTAACATAAACATTAAATCACAACTAACGTGAACATTAAGTCATAACTTAACTTCCATTCCACAGAAATAGTCTCTGTAATTAGACATAAAAACCTGCAGAGTTTCTTGAAGAATCAACTGAAAACCTACATCATATGGGAGAATAGTAAAATACTTATTTTAAAATTAAGTAAAATTTAATGTCTTAATTTGTGTTTCTGCTTTCTCCACTCATTTGTCTGCTTGAGAGGTTATCTGATAGTAAGAGTCATAATCCCATCTTGTTTTGTTTTGACAGACATATATGCTACCCAACTGTGAAAAAGGCTTAGTTTTATTATCTCTCATATAGCCCATTACACAAAGTTAATCACCTTTTAAGAATACAGATTTGCCCTTCATAGCAAGGGATCCAACCAGGTAGACCTCAGCAACATCCCTCTAACAGGACCAGATACACAGGGCATTTCCCTGGTTGTTGTCTAGCATCTGTTATCAAAGCAATGTTCAAAGCTGCACGATTGCCTTACTTCCTGCCCTTTCTTAGCTCAGTGGGTACTAGGGATATGTTCTCGTTTTTCCATTAATTTTTCAGAAGCAGAAGCAAGAAATGCAGAGGCCTTTTATCATGTTAAAGTTTCATCTTTCCAGCCTGCCTTGTTTTTCCAGGCTGTGTTGAAGGTAAATTAAATTGACAAGATAAGGCTAACGAATTGAGGACTTGATGTTTTCATCCTGGTTTTTCCGTCTGTTATAAGTAATCCTTTGATAGCTTCTACTAGCCTCATTATCATTAGTCAGACAAGCCTAGCAAAAGTAACAAGCATTGACTGGGCTCTAGCCAAGATGCATCTAATCTGAAAGTAAATAGTCACTGCTTTTGTTAAACTTCTGTGGTGTACTGCAGGTTGCCTGTCAGACCTTGGCAATTCTGGCTTCTCCTTGCTCTCCTTTTGTCTCCTCCTCAAATGATTTTTCTTGGTATTTTTCTGGTTCTGACACTTGTTCAGTATGTCTTGGTTCTCAAAATGCCAAATGACTTCTCTACACTTGGAAGCAATTCTGCAGCAATTCTTCATTTCTCATGAGACACCAGTAAGTTCAAGCACACAGTTCTCACAGTTTGGAAATGCATCAGTGTAACTTTTAGTGTGGCCATTGAGGGCCATGGAAGACAATAATACTGCAATCAACTTTTGAATTTTTTTTTTTTTTAAATCTACTCATTACAACAAATAAAGTAATTAGAAAACTATGTGCTCTTTGTTTCCTTTAAAAATATGCCATATATTCTATGAGGAACCTAAAATAGCTTGAACCTTCTGAATTCTGGCAAGCTTGCCTCCTGCACTTGGAAATGTACAAATAAGGGTAGGAAAAGGCAACCATTACAGCTTTTAAGTTGCCCAGCAGTGCATTACCTTGATTTACACTTAGATGTTCTATGTTTTATTTTGTGACATACATTTCAGTTACATTAAGGGAGGCTACACATGTAATTATATCAGTATTTGCAAAAATGTAACACTTGAAAAGAACCCCAAATAAGCTTATGCTGTAACACCTGTGCACACAAAATGGAGCATGCACCTTGGAAGGTGCCTTAGGAAGTTTCTTCAAGGATCAAGATAATCACCAAAGATCAAAATCTGACCATAATCCAAAAAGGAGTGAGCTATGCACAGTACTGTTATGAGTTTAGGCATCAGTGACTATTGATGAGCCTCTGACTGTTGCCTGTAAGAGTAACACCATGCTAGCCGTTTAGTCTGCTTTCTCATGGTGAAAGAAAAGACCCATGAAGGGGCACTTTTATCTTGTTTACAGACAATTCTTTAATAATAGAATGGATTGTTATGACTGCCTAACTGAGAGTGTGCAAAGATTTCTATTCCAGAACATCCTCACATTGACAGAATCATAGAATAGCTTGGGTTGGAAGGGTCATCTAGTCCAACCCTGCTGCAGTGAGCAAGGACATCTTCAATTAGATCAAGTTGCTTAGAGCCCCATCCAACCCAACCTTGAATGTTTCCAGGGATGGGGCATCTACCACCTCTCTGTGCAACATCTGACACTGTTTCACCACCCTCACTGTAAAAAATTTATCCCTTCTATCTAGTCTGAATCTACCCTCTTTTTGGTTAAAACCATTACCCCTTGTCGTATTGCAACAGGCCCTGCCAAAAAGATTGTCCCCATCTTTCTTAAAGGCCTCCTTTAAGTACTGAAAGGCTGCAATAAGGTCTCTTTGAATCCTTCTCTTCTCCATGCTGAACAACCCCAACTTTCTCAGCCTTTCTTTCATAGGAAAGCCCTCTGATCATTTTTGCAGCCCTCCTCTGGACCTGCTCCAACAGGTCCATGTCTTTACTGTGCTGGGGGCTCCAGAGATGGACACAGTACTCCACGTAGGATCTCACCAAAGCAGAGTAGTGAGGCAGCTTGTATTGATACTGGCAGTACCCTAACCCAGGTGCAGGACCTTGCATTTGGCCTTGTTGAACCTCATTAGGTTCACACAGGCCCACTTCTCAAGCTTGTCCAGGTCCCTCTGGATGGCATGCTGTCCCTCAGGTGTGTTAACCACACCACTCAGCTTGGTGTTATCTGCAAACTTGGTGAGGGTGCACTCAATGCCACTGCCTATATCATTGATGAAGATATTAAACAGCACTTGTTCCAGTATGGACCCTGAGGGACATCAATTATCACCAATCTCCATCTAGACATTGAGCCATTGACCACTACCATCCACCTGGATGTGACCACCCACCCAATTCTTCATCCACTGAACAGTTCACCGATCAAATCTGTATCTCTCTAATATAGAGAGAAGTGTTTTATGGGGCACAATGTCAAAGGCCTTACAGAAGTCCAGAGAGACGACATCCATAGTTCTTCCCTTGTTCACTGATGTAGTCACTCTACCTAGTGACGCTAGAAGGTCACTAGGTTGGTTAAGCAGGACTTGTCTTTGGTGAAGCACTGCTGGTTCTCTAAGGTTCCATGATCTTCACAGGCACAAAGGTGAGGCTGACAGGTTGGTAGTTCCCAGGGTCCTCCTTTCTACCCTTTTTTCAAATGGATGCAGTATCTCCCTTTTTCCAGTCACCAGGGACTTCACCTGACTGCCATGACCTTTCAAATACCATGGAGAGTGTCTTGGCAACTAATCAGAGAATTCCCTTAGGACTCTGGGATGGATCTTATCAGGTCCCATAGGCTTAAGTATGTTCAGGTTTCTCAAGTGGTCAGGAACCTGATATTCTCTCACAGTGGCAGGAACTTTGCCTCTCTGGTCCCCATTTCACAGTCCATCCACTCGAGAGGTGTAGGAAGAGAGGTTGCCACTGAAGACTGAGGCAAAAATGTTGTTGAGTACCCCAGCCTCCTCCTCGTCCATTGTTGTCAGTTTGCCAGTCTTGCACATCAGAAAGTATACATTTCCTTTGACCTTCCTTTTCTGGTTGACTATACTTGCAGAAGCCCTTATTATTATTCTTTACATCCCTTGCCAAGTTCAGCTCCAGGCACACCTTGGCCTTCCTAACACCATCCTTACAGAATCAGGCAGCATCCCTGTACTCTTGCCAGGACACCTGTCCCTGCTTCCACTGCCTGCACATTTCCTTCTTGCCCTTTAGCTTGACTAGCAGGTCTCATCTCAGCCATGCCAGTCTCTTGCCCTCCTTGCCTCATTTCTTATACCTGGGGATCGAGAGCTCTTTTGCTTTATGAAAAGTGTCCTGAAGAACCTGCCAGCTCTGCTTTCTTTCCTTGTCCCTGAGGTCAGTTTTCCAGGGGATCCTATTAACTGCTTCTTTGATCAGTTGAAAGTTTTATTTTACTAAAATTCATGGCCCTGACTTTACTCTTTACCTGATCCATATGACTTAGGATTGTGAACTTCACCAATACATGATCACCGCAGCCCAGGCTGCCTCCAATCTTAACATCACCAGTTAGCATGCTTGCATAGGTGACCATCATGTCCAGTATTACTTCCCTTCTGGTAGGATTGTCTATTACCTGTCTTAAGAAGTTATCCTCAATGCACTCCAGCAGTCTCCTGGATTGCCTATGGTTCGCCATGCTACCTTTCAAGGTGGTTTAAGGCCCCCAGCAGGACAAGAGTCTGCAAGCCCAAAGCATCCTATAGCCGGAGTAAGAAGGCTTCTTCAACAGGCAACCCTTTAATGGGCTGCCTGTAGTAGACCCAAAACACAAGGTTGCCTCTGTTGCCTTCATCTCTAATTCTTACCCATAATCTTTCAATTTGCTCATGGCTATTCTTCAGAGACAGCTCTTTGTTCTCTATCCATTTCTTGATGAGGGAAACCCCTCTGCCCCTCCTTCCTTGCCTGTCCCTT
The DNA here is from genome assembly GCA_033124195.1 of Coracias cyanogaster. Taxonomy (NCBI): domain Eukaryota; kingdom Metazoa; phylum Chordata; class Aves; order Coraciiformes; family Coraciidae; genus Coracias; species Coracias cyanogaster. The sequence goes on from JAVSBS010006263.1 coordinate 53,227, forward strand.
CTGAACAGCCTGTAGCCATTGATAGCTACGCTCCAGTCATCCATGGCTACCAGCTGGCTGGTACAACATGGCTATATTGTCCTGTGGTGCAGTTGTTACAGAGTGGCAAAATCAGTCATTCCTCCTTGTTTTTAAAAATGTGATGCAAAGGAATGTGACTGCCTCCTGATGCTCTGTATATAAAAAATATGAGCTCTACATGTCACAACTTACAAACACAGGGCTGCCAGGAGTTTTTAAATTATGAACCAGCCTCTCCATAAAGATTAGATTAATCTGTAAACCAGGTATTTAATTCCTAAATAAGCAATTAGCAATAATACAAATATGTAGTATATAATAGGTGTTATATTACATTTGAAGAAGAAAGATATTTTCTTCCAGCCTGTGGTGCATTTGTGTTACATTGTCAAAACATTTGTTAAAAAAAAAAAAAACAAAAAAATAAGCACACATTGGCACATGACAACATGCTTAAAGGAGTTTTGGCTTCAAGTAAACACTGAATATCAAAAGATCTATAATGTAATCATGGAAACTAGCAGTGATTGTCACATGGCAGAGACTCCAGGGTCTTTTGCTGATACATTCAGCTGTCAGACATGCAACCAGCTACCTGCCTTGCTTCAGCATTTTCTCTTATTTTCTCCTGATATCACAAGCATAACTTAGTCAGCTACATATATTTTTGCCAATAAAAAAAAAAAGAAAGGCTTGCAGGCATGTTTTGTTGTTTCTAAAATTGGGTTTGGTACTGTGTTTTGGTTTTTTTTTTTAACCTTATTAATAGAAAATTTAGAAAAATAAAACTGGTTGCTTTGAGAAACTAGACTGCACTTGGGATTTTGGGGACTTCCAGTCACCTTGTTTAAATGTAAGCCAGAGCTGGGGGTATCTATCCCTGAAATACAACCACCTATCCTAATCTTCAGATCCTGGAATAAGAGCATTTTTGGGGCCCTGCAGCAGATTTCCTAGAGACTTCATGCACGACACATGGCCCATCTTCCTCAGGCAAATGTGCAGGATAAATAGAGACATCAAGGATCCTTGGAAGACCACTGCAAAACTGGGGTAGAAGCCAGGTTCTTAGAATAGCTTACCATCAGTCCAGAGACTCTCAGGAAGAGTTTGCTGGACCCAAGATATCATGAGTTAAGCATTTAGGCTTCATTGATTAGAAATTGCTGTAATTTTACTCTAGGGTCTCATTTTTGCTGGAAGTAACAGCAGCTGCTGCCTCTCCAGAGGAGCCTTCAATCTCATGCAGAAAAATCTCAAGAGTCGCTATAAAAGGAGAGAGACATTTAGTCTGCTACTAGGCCAAAACCTTAGTTCTTTGCGAGGAGTAGAAGAGCAAAGGATAATACATGAATTAACCCCAGCCATCAATTCTCCCTGATCATCAGGGACAACCCTCAACCTCAGGGAAGTTTTGCTGCTTTTTCTACAAAACAAAGATCATTTGCCTATTGGTGGCTATTAAATCTAATATCAGATTGTTTTAAGTCTATTACTTTTCTATCACAACATGTTGTATAAATTTGGAGCCAGCATTGAACCATACACCTGTAAATATTTAGAAAGGTGTCTCTGATACGCCCTGAACAATGAGACAAAATACTAACAGAAAGAGTAATGCCACACTAATACTCACAATATGCATTAGTTTTACATGAATCTGCCATAAATTAGATTTACAAAGTGTAACTTCACAATGATGGCACTCATACCATGGATTAATTTGACTAATTTCATAGATATATAGTACATCCTATTGGAGCAATTTGATAAAGTTAGCAGGACTTCCAATGTAAACTAAATTGTAAAATTTCAGTAAGTCTTGGCTTGGATATTAAATAGAGAGTCATAAAAATCTAAAAGATACTTAATGCCGTGTCTCTTACATATTGAGAAATTTATGGAATCACACACAGAGAAGTAGTAGTGAATTAGCCAGTAGTGAGTAGTCAAGGAATTGGATAAATATTTGACTCTCTAGGAAACAATACATTACTTATGTTGGATAAAAAAGAAACATCTGCAAGGAATTTTAGGGAAACCTAAGAAGAGTTAACAACTGAGCAATGCAGTAGCAGATCACACGTAGAATGGCTGTTGGAATGAAGAAATTAAATTACTCATAAGTTTATAATATATTTTAAATTCACTATATATAGGTGCCATTGTGGGTACCTCAGGAAAAAATACTTAGATTAATGCTTACAGGTTGACAAAAGCAAAGAATATTCCTACAGAATCATACATTCTTCAAAAATCTTTGGAATGGTCAACTTGTCTTTGAATACTACCTTGCACAACAGCTAAGATGTTTGAAAAAAAATATGTAATGAAAAGTAAAGTCTAGAAAAGTCTAAAAAAGGGCAACAGAAACAAGAAGATATGGAAATGACTGTTTATAAGAAGGATAAGCAGTCGAATAGGAGGAAGGATTTATCATAGATACGCTTCACGTATTGTATTCATGAATTGTTATATATGACAAGTCATATCTGAAATACAGGGTTTAGGAGGAAATTTTGCAAGGCCATATTTTTTCCATAAATGTATTTTTTTCCTCTCAATAAGACCTCTCTATATTGACTATTCTCTGAAAAAGACAGCCTTCTGAAGAGAAGGCTGGGATGAATCCCAGTACCTTAACTTCTACCTTCCTAGAAGTGGAAAAAGCTACAATAGCTAAAATACGCTCATCACAAAACCTGAGTCAAGCTACTCCATTGATGACCCGTGATCTGGTTCAGCACATTACAAGGGAGTACAGACGGGAAGTTGAGATGTGGAATGAAGTTCTTTCTGCACATTGCAATGCCTTCTCAGCATCTTTAATGAAACTTCGCTTGAGATAGGAACATTAAGCTGTGTTCCTTCCAGCCTGTTCTTCATCAGGAGTAAAATTCCGCCCTCAGACTTTATTAACGATTCTGCTGATGATACATGAGATGAAACAAAGCACAGCTCATTCCACAAAAGCAGTATTTACTTTTTGAGGCTAGGGGAAACATTAAACTTGGCGAAGACAGCTAGTTCTGTTAGAAAATTAATGATAGAGGTTCAAAATACTGATTGCATATCCATAAGAGGTTTCATATTCAAAGGGGTAACATATGATTGAACGGAGTTTATATTTAGAAAGACAGGATCCTTTTCTTTCAAGCATTATGTTAGATTTGGATGAATTTCTTTTAAATGCATTTCACATTTTCTTATGTTTTTTTTTCTGCAATACTTTGCATGCTTTTATACATCACTTACAAAACCCCTTGAAATTTTAGAAGGCTAAAAAGTACATGTTTTAAGACCTTACTAAGCAAACTGCACTATCAATAGCTGGAAATTTTGCTTTCTCCTATTTTCAGCTGAACTGAAAACACCACAATTTTTCATGAACTTTTGTTTGCGTATTTCAGTGTTTGCAGTAGGACTGGCATTTAGGGCATGCCCACCCACTCCTGCCTTGCAACGATCCTCCAATAATGGGCAACTCAGGACACTAGACCTTCTCTCTAGGGAAAAAAAAAGTAATTGGCTACGAAACAATGTCATAATTTCTATTGCCTAAATGTATGGTGATTTTTTAAATGAACAATACTGTGTGCAGTTTGCTCAGAAGAGCAGCAAGAAAAATAAAGCAATGAAAATCTATTAATCAACTCAGTATTTTTATTCTGGTATCTTGCATTGCAGCTCAATGTTACTACATCCAGTAAAGCCTGAAGTATGGCCTCATAGATTGTTTCAGACCTCAGGTAAGCAGCTAGCACAGATTCATTCCCACCATAAAGGTCCTTGTACATAAGTAGAAAGTTAGCTGATCAGATGCTCTAAACAAAATGTAATAGGTTTGTCACCTTCATTTGTGAATAGCTGCCATATGCTGTAGTGGAGTGTCATGTATTTAAGTTAATCTCAAACACATGGATGGGGAGAGGAAGGTTTGTGCTGGGATGAAAAAATGAACACCTCGAACAATTAACTGTTGTGCAGCAAACATGCTCACGTTATTCTGCAGTGTGCTTAGTCCTTCCAAATTAAGAAAATCCAGAACATTCAAAAGTCCCACCAGTGGATGACAAAGGAAAATCAAAACCATGCAGGCCAGCTGGAAACCAGTCATGTGATGACTCTACTGAAAAAGAGTTCTTTCAAGTAGTTTAGCTATACAGCCATTTTTTTGCCAGCTATTTAATAGGAATTTATTTAATCTGAATCTCTTACTCCCTCAGAATAAAAAAAAATAGTGGCCATTAGTGCAGTGACCTTGTTATGCTTAATAGCTCCCAACGCATTTTTCTTCCAATGAGCTGTCCAAACACTTTTGAATTCTTATAAAATTTTAGCACCCACAGTATCATGTCGTAGGAGTTCCACATTAATTGTGCTTAACTTCTCATTTCCAGCTTGCATTTTGCTGCCTTGTCTATTTGTTTATTCGTGTCCTGACATTGTCCTTCAGATGGAATACCTCCTCTTCCTTACTGATGTTTATGCGAATCCTAACTACCTCAATAAACTCAATTTTATGGCAGAATCCTGAAATTATTTCCACAATACTCAAATCAATGCTGAATAGAAATAACCAAGACAGTTTAATATGCTACTTTAGTACCAAAAGTAGAACAGCAGCCTCCCTTGGCTCAGGAGGATAAATTAACCCAGATGATGAACAACACTGACAGAGTATTTTTGTCCAGTAGCATACAGTACTCTAAAACTATGTGAAGAAAAGGTGATCATATAGAGAAAAATTTATCAAAGATTGCTACGCTGGGATCAAGTCACAGCATTGATTCTTTCTTCACATTCAGAGGGAAACACACATTCATACCATGCATTGGCACTCATGCCAATGTTGTAGCATTTCAGTATTAAGGAATCCTGCTTGTCACATGTGGTTGATCAAATCAGTCTGGTTCATAGAGTAGGAAAAAGCTGTTGAATTGCATAGTAGCCCTGCATTATGCCATTGGGCTCAACTTTGCACATAAGCAGTGCTTAGCACACATCTCCGTAAGGACCACAGCAACAGACACAGACCTAGCACGTGCCCTAATGTGCCAGATGATTCATCTCATCATGTCACCTGAAGAACATACAAAACTTGTACAGAGAATAAAGACCTTTCATATTATTTCAATACTTTCTATTTCCTATATAAGAGACTAGAGAGCTCCAGGAACTGTTCTTGAGCAAGATTTTCCACTGGAAGAGGTGGGTAGGTTTTAGTTACCACACTGAGATGGTCTCTTCTTTATAAGGCACTGTTTTCTCCTTATTCTTCCTGGCAACCACACCAAGTAGAGCTCAGTACTCCCAGTGAAGCAATATCAACTGTCCTCAGGGCAACAGCAGGGTTAGGGTGTGAATTAGTTGGCACTAAAGGAAAATACTCTAAAAACAATTTGAAATTAGTTCCCCATTTCTGAAATATCAAGGGAAATTTATATAAAATTAAGAAAATTCAAACACTAACCTTGTTCATGTGTGTGTAGAGATGCAGGGAATATTCTCTGAAACTTACGCTTTTTTGTGCTTGACTACAGTGGAAACTGCAAAGATTTCTCTGTGTCTTGATGCAGAGGGAAGCAGAGTTGTGCTCTGAATTCTACAACTATTTTTATTTTATTCAAAGACATATATCTTGGAATCCATAATCAGCTTGTCCCCTCAGAAGCTTGTCATAGCAGGCAGTAATAAATCATTCAAGCATTCACTCAGTCATTCACTTCGTAAGTCCCGTTGAGTGCCATGTATCCTGAGACTGCTATGAAAGTATGCAACACCAAAAATACTACCGAGTTATGAAACAAACAAATCACACAGGAGATGGCCTACTATTATGATAATACTAGCACTAAAAGTGTTCAAGGAAAAGAACAAAATTTAGCATGGACTTAAAGAAATAAACCATTGTTATTAACATGACCAAAAAGTTTGACAAAAGTGTAAAACATTTTTTTTATATTCCTCCATGGGTTTTTCCATATGGCAAGAAACTACAAAGAACCCACATACAAACCGTGATACATTCAGCTTCTATTTGATCCTATGTAATCTCCATCTCCATAGATGGCAGTAGATGTATGATTGTAATACATGTATGTTTTCAAGGGCAGAAGGGCTCCGAGCTAATAGATCTAAATTAGGAGGAACTTCTGCTAATCAAGATGCATTTGAAACTTTTCCATAGAGCAGAACCTTCTAAAGTTCCCACTGATAGTGTCTCTGTTTAAATAAAAAACACAGAGCACAACTTGCTCATATTCAGCAACTACTCAGTTATTAGGGAATGCAAGGTTTGAAGCAACTTCCCTGTTTATTAGAGTTCACCTTTTTTGGATATTGCTAGCACAGGACCTATCAAATTTATGTGGTAGGCTTAATTAGTATCTCTGGACTGGGATTTAATTTTTAAGTTCACACACTCCCTTCCCAGTACCTCAACAAATCAACACTAGATTGCCACAAGGTAAGAGTAGCTTTATGCTACTAAAGATAGCTGAGGTGTATATAGTTCAGTGACAAGTGCTCATTAGCAGGAAAGCTTGTTCAGGATCTATCTGTCTCTTGTTGAGTATGCATATATTCCACACATCAGAATTAAACACACAATTGTGGTCTTGCTCAGGTTCACTTATATACATAGATCATAAAAATGGCAATGTAGCGATAATGTTTTGCGAGAAAGGGAGATGTTTACACTGAACGATGTTTAAAAAAACATTTTTGTGGGAAAAAAGAACACTACACTGGATCAGCTGAAATTCAAATTCCATTTCTGATTGAGGATCACTGTTTGCATTCTACTCATAAATGGAAATCAATACCCTGCTATCACAAGGGCCTATCTATCATGAAGACATTAAATAATGTAATTATTTGATTACTTTTAAAGAGAAAATGCTATTTTCTAAATAGAAAGACAAAACCATGGATTTCCTATTCACTTTTGGAGAACACAGCTCCCGAGTCTTGGAGTTGATCAAAAGAGAAATCTTTAGTGGACACCCTTTTAAAAATGTTAAACATTTTTGTAAAAGTAAAATGCAAAAATTTACACAATTTTGTAAATGTAAAACATTTGCATTGTGTGACTTTGGATTCCAAAACTGTGCAGATGTATCCATGAGCAGAGAGGTCTCAAGGTTTTCCAAATGAATCAGCATGAAGATAACTTTTCTTCACAATAATATTGGACCTCAAGATTAACTCACCTGACTTTTGTTTTCCATGCATTTCACCAATGTATTTGTTCTGCCTATCAGGCAGGTTTAAATATACCAACAACACTACATACAATACCACATTGGGACCACTGGGCAAACCGAGCAATAAAACGAAAATGAGATTTACAGTAGTTACACCATTTACTTTTATTATGGAACAGAGAGGCATTACCATCCTACTTGCTATAAACTCAGATGTTCAGAGATTGCTGGGCATGTCCCCAAGCTGTGCACCTCCACAAGAAAACTGTGATTCCTTTTCTCATTTGCATGCCACAAGATTGTGTAGATTAACATAGCACAGACTGGTATGAATAACTGCTCCTGCTGAAAGCGTGACTATAGTATCAGCTAAAAAGGCTGGTTCTGGCAAAAATAACAGAGTAAATCTACAGAAGGCCTCATGGCATAAGTCCATCAACCAGGAGTGCTTGCGAGAAAAACAAAAATTCCCTGAATATTTAAGCAAACTTAAACTTCCTATACCTGTAGTGGAATGGTTGAACAAACTGACAGAAATCACTATAAAAATACGTGCCTCTGCATACTAGTCATATACAACAATAAGGCATTAAAGCAGTACTTACAGCTAGAGAATATCAGGGGACATGAGTGTTCATCCATTGGGAAATTGTGCAGCTGCAGCTGGCACTCAGCATTGATGGTAAGCCTATGGAGAAACCAAACGTCTGTTTACACATCAGCACAATGAACAGTCAGAGGAGGAGGCAGGGTAACCTTAGGTATCACACAAGAGCGCTTTGACATCCATAAGGCCTGAAAGGCAAGGGCTGTATTTGCGGATTGTTCATTGGCTATTTAGGCCTGATCCAAAACAATAATAATTATCTAAACACAGAAATAAATTCAGACACATCATGAAGAGTTTCTTGATCCCAAGAAATCTGTGTATATGCTTTTCTGTAGACAATTCATCATTGAGGGACATGGGCTAGAAACAACTATTCTTTATAAAAATAACAGGAGATACAGCTGATGTAAAGAATCTCATAAGGAACATTCTCCACATTTATTTATAATGTGAACGTAATTTTTTTCAATCATTTTGGGCTGTCTTTTAAAAACTTAATAAATCTCTGTATTCCATTCTCAGTTGTACAGATGTAGCAAACAGATCAGAAGAAATGTCTTATGTGATACCCCTAATACAAAGAACACTATAAATGGAACTGATTTGAAAATGACTATTAAAATCAGATAATATTCAGTCTGATAGCCTACAAAGTAAATCTATTTACTCAGGTAGATTGAATTAAGTGCTAGTTTATTATATAGTCTTTTTGAGGAAACAGACCCTACATTAATTGGATGCCTGAATTTATGCAGCAAGTGTGGGGCATGAGGTTTTTTTGTTGGCTTCTTTTTTCTTTTTCTTTTTTTAACTAATTCAAAAGCCAACAAACTGTATTGGGAAAGGTTTCTGTCTCAGATTTAGGATGGCACAGAGAAAACCTCTGTCTTGGAGAAGGTCACCTGTGAGGAACTTAACATTTTTTCAGTTACACTAGAAGAAGATTTGCAGTGTCACAGCAAGAATGCAAAGTATTACCCCTTTTTTAGCCATTTTAGATGAATTTTGCAGTCCATTCAACAAATAGTTTATTTAGTGATAGGTTTGTAAGTCTACCTGTTATTAGGTAGATACCTAACTTGCCCTGAAACACTGAAACAGGACTTAATAGGAAAACAAAAGAAAACAAAAAACCAACAACCCAGTCAAGAGGGTATTGGAGCTGACATCCTAAATCACCAGTCTTTAGCTAAATGCTACTGAAATAAGCACAAGTTCTTCACAGTGGAGCAAGCCTAGGAAGGGAAGGACACTAAAACTATCAGCAAGTTTTCCAGCTGTTTAATTCCTCTCTTATTGTTTGCAAAAGACTTTCTATTGGAGCCCATCTGGAATTGCAAGCATGATCAGAATATGCTGCTCCACCAAGAGAGCTGAACACAATCACTGAAGAAAATATAGTGTGAAAGGGATGTTTCTGAAACCGTTTGCTGTGTGGAATACAGCTTATGGCAAAACTCTCTTTGGATAAATTAATCTCTTCCATAAGTAAACACATATTTTTATTTCCACAGGCTTTTTTAATGCAAATATATACAGTATTTCTAATACCATACAGTTGATGATATCACAAATGTTAGAAAAACTCTAAAAGCCTTTCCTACAGCAATTCATCCTTGTGATGAGATGTGACAGACTATCTTTCAGTGTGACTTATTTGACAAATCATATATTGGCGTTAGCATGCAACTAGAAATACTTTATCCAGCCCTGCATCTAACTCTGATCAGAAAGGTTTCTGACTACAAGCTCCTGATTTTATTACAAGCACTAAAAAATCCAAGTTCTACAATTTAGACAGGCCTATTTCCAATTCTTTTTAGAATTTCTAAATTCTAAATTCTAGAATTTATTTTTTAGAAGGGCAAGACTTTGGTTTTTAAACTCAACCCTACATACACCTCAATGTTTCAGTATTTGCAAGCACAGTCAGGTAAACATCAGGAAGAAAACAGCAGAGGAGAACAAAGATACCGCTGAAAATTACTACTACTACACCAAAGGCGGAAGAAGCTTTCAGCCCTGCAACTCGTCAAGTGCTCACCTGAGGGTGTACAGGATTTTGCCATCATTCCATATGCGGAGGAGCTGGTTGGGGGTGGTGATCCAGTGAGCCTCTGCTGTCTTTGAGTTACGAAATATGGTGTCTGGGATCCAGATCAAGCCAACCATGTTGCTGTTCAGAGTCAGTATTTTCATGGTGCTGTTGAAGCGAAGACGGCTATCTGTCCACGTCTGGGCAAAAAATATATCAATTTGATATTCCTGCAACAAAAGCATGATATGCAAATTGAAATCAGTTCCACGCTCCTCACTACCATTTGGTGTTTGATAAGGTCTGAGTGTGGAGAATCAGGGTATTTTCAGGCCAATGGAGCTATGTTTCCTTTTTTTTGCTGCCTGAGAAAATATTTTTTTTCCTTTTTTTTTACCATCTAGCTACTTTAGAAAACAGGCCAAACATCTCACTTGCCTTGTTGCTGTGCCATAACAATTTCTGCATTAGCACATTCTTTTCCATTATCTCTGAAAAATCACAGCTACAAGATACAATTTGCAGAAACTTTTTTGTCAAAAGGTAGACTGATAAAAGAGGTGTGAAAAATGAACAGGGGCTACACATGTAAGCTGAAGAGTGGTTAATTCTCCTGCTTATGGCAATGCCTTTTGGAAAGAGGGTTGTGTAATATTCAATAAATTATTTTTTTCTGTTTATTACCAATGGTTCAGCCACTCTTTTTCAGACCACATGACAGCAGAATTGAAAAGGCATGTTCATGCTTCTTTACAGACACCTCATGTATCCCAAATGTTAAGAGCTGAGTGGTCACTAGCTTACTGCCCTTAATACGCTAATATCATAATTTACATGAATCTCATCCTTTCTTTCACTCCATGTTTACTGCTGTATTTCTGTAGGTAATCAGTCATAGTAGGTATAGCTGCAGAAATTAAAATATACATGGACAAACAAACAAGATGATATAGGTGAACATACAAAAATGCTGATTTATGCGTTTAATACCCCATGGAAGAAACTAGGTAAAGAAAGGTATTAGAATTGTGAATTTAAGCCACCAAAGGCGGGGAAAGGTCATGTCTGATTTGCTTATGTTCCTCTTCCTCTTTCCGGACTGCTCTACCTGTGAACTCTGTGGAAACGGCCACGTGACCATGTCATGAAAGACCCTCTCAGTACCATGGGGCTGGCTGTACCCATGACAGGGAGGGTGTTTGCTGGTGTGACATATGCTCTTCAATGCTGGCTTATACAGGGCTGAGGATAATGCAGGGGAAAGCATCTCCTTAGGTCCCCTGGTAGATGTACTCTTGGTATATCAGAATAAAAGAAAATTAAGACAGTAAAAAGTCTGGTATTCTTTGCCTTTCACCACTCTGAACTTGCTTCTATTTCATTTTTGTCTACTCCCAAATTTTAAAAGGGAAGGTGTAAAAAAATGCTATTATACATATGGTATTGTCTGGTTTTTTACTTATAGACAGTTAGAAGAGCTTGCAAACTGAACTGAGGACAGTGTTTTTGTTAAGAGCCATTTGGTTCTCCAGTGCTATTACATTTTTGGCAGGCCATCCTTCCAAAGCTGATGTTAAAACACCAGGAAACCTAATTCACTGACACTGTAATCCTAGTCCAAAACACACTCCAGGCCTCTCATCTTGACATGTCAAATGATCAGTAGGTGCATAAGTGTGCTAGCACGTATCCAAATACCAGGTAATAGATCACCTTAGGAATTAAAGCCTAGCCACCAAAGTCATTAAGGACAATTTTTCTTTGTAGCCTATCTCACTATCATTTTTCACTGTATTATTAGCTGTATTTTCTCAGGGAAGCTGACAGATTTGAATCTAAAGACACTTTTCTTTCATCTCGATGGGCACAAAGTTGCACGTCTCCACACACTTAAATGATGCAATGTAATGTACACAGAATACCCTTATTATTCAAAAAGGACACCCTTAATTTATCAGGTTTAAGACGGTAGAGTGCTGATCTTGGTTTTTTTCTATCACCTCTGTATCATTTTAGTCCTTTGAAAGTCCAGGAACAAGAAATTGGCACATTCAGTTTCTATAAAGAGGAATATGCCAGACATGTCTATGGGTTCCTCCAATTGCTGAGTGAGTAGAGTTGCTTTTTTTAGCTCACATGTTAGAATCAGTATTTATAGAACCAAAGACCATTTGTATACAGCTGGCTAATGACAGTGCTGTCTTTTCCCAGGACAAGTTTTTGCATGATATTCATATTTAAGGTTATTTTACACAAATACTTGATTATGACTAAATTTAGGAGCAGCCATAAGTCCCTTCTGGTGTAACATACATCTTTAATGATATTTAGGATTTAGGATACTTAGGATTTCTACCACACCAAAGAAAAGAAAGACCTTGAGCTCAGGGCATACAGTGTCCTGAGAAGCTACTACAGCTAGATCTGAGCAAAGTGGACACCAGGACCAGTATAGATGTATCACTGTGGTATTTATCCAGGTAAACTACTCTGGCCAAGAAACAGATTACATTAGCCTAGAAGCAGGGCCATGCTTACACCACTGTCCAAGTCCTATTTTGCATCTCCTTTACTTACTACTGCAACTAGAACATGCCAGCAATGATCATTGCTCAAAATATCCCTGCAATGGACCACTGCAACTCCATTCACTCTAACAAAAACATTTCATCTCAAGTTAAATGTTTCACAGAACTTCTGAGTTATTTAGTTATTTTAAAAATGCATTTTCCTTGTTGTAAACTGAGGTCATAAAAAGCAAAGTAACACATTTAAAAGAAAAGTCAATCACTATTGTTTGAAATTAGTTGCACTAACTGTGTCGATACTTTATCCCTACTTTTTTTATTTAAAATATTTACAATGTTCAGTCAGAATGTACAAACTACAAACCAGAATTTTCCCAGTAAAAATAAATGCACGTTACCATTTAATATCTGAATTGCAATTTCATCCCTTTTATTCTGTCCATGAATCCTTTTTAGAAGTGAATGTTAGATCAGTACATCCTTTACATTAATCTTTGAAATTGCTTCATTCTTCACCCAAGCAGGTTATGATATTCACATAGTCACTCTACTAGGAAGGGACAGAGATTGCTTTTAAAACTGGCACTCAGTTCTTCACTTCTAATGGAGCTAAGCCTCTGCATACTTCAGGAAAATTACCTTTATCTTCACTGACAACAGATACTTAGTTCCCAGTGAAGTCAACAGCTTCCACATACTGCTTTGCACAAAGCTGGTATAGTGATCGCCAACACACAGCATCCAACAAGAAACTGCCAGAAGAAAGGTTTCTAAGTTGGTCATATATACAGGTCAATGTAATATAATATAAGAAAGGAATGCTTTTCATTTGCTAGCTAATATCAGCCATTTTAGATCTTCATTAAATGGAATGGTTGCACTTAGAGAGTTCAGGCAGGACAACAGGTTTCAGTGAAATGATTCCTCAGATGAGCAACATCCTACCACTCTAATAATATTCTTTACATTCTGTTCTACTACTACACCAGAAATGTTAGTATTTTTTGGTAGTAAACACTGTCTCCTATAATGAACATAGAGAGAAATAAAACCCAGCAAAATTTTCAATAAGACCTTTTCCCAGTGGCAGAAAGGTGAAACTATGTTCTCCATGAAATGATGCCAAGGTCACATACAGTAAAGTGTTCTGTCACTGATTTTTTTTTGTCCTACAGGCACCTAATTTGCCATGCTACCAAAACAGACTTGAGATTTGTCCTACTTATACCACATATTCACACTGCGCCTAGATGCATTAGCTGAAACTACACTCCGGAGTAGCCACACTTCAAAAAAGACATTCACCTTGAGATGAAGCAAGGGCCAACCCTAAGAGGACAAATATTTATACAAGTTAACATGAAGCAAAATTCTAGGGAAATCTTATTTCCTTTAATACCTCACATATTTCTGAAATAACATTAGATTTCTCTGATGCAAAATTCAGTTATAAACTTGAAAGGGTTGAGAGAAGAATAATTTAGTATCAATTTTAACAGATTTCATTATGTTGGGTTTTAAAAGTAAATTTATAAAGCATGTTATAAGTTAAATTCCATCAGAATGAAATCTGTTTGAGAATTCCACAATCTGTCCAAATTTTATTAGACATGGATTTTTTTTCTTAATAAACTATTCTAAGAAATTGCAAGAGCAAGACTATGAAAGTAGAATATGATAAAGTTTCCCAGTTGAAGACTCCTGAAATATACAAGTACTCATTTGAATCTCTAACTACATAATGTCAGGCCTTTTAAGAAACTTTAAATTATCAATACTTTTACTATTTCTGGAAAGACTAATGTTTTTCAGTAAAATTAAATCAGTTTATTTATGTTTTGTTTCATCCTATGAAAATAAAAAGCCTTATTTCTGACAGCTAATGTGTACATCTGAGTGAAATGTCATTGTTTTCTTTATTTTTTCTCCAATGATGACTAGGTTATGACCAAAGAATTTGTCATCATTTCTGGTTTTTTGCAACTTACCCTTAAATGAATGCATTGTCTTATACACTTTATCCGTTTGTTCTACTTGTAAGAATTAAAATTGCAAGACACATTCAGTACAATCTCAAAAGAATAAGTAACATTCTTTCACTGAAAACCTCTCAATCACCTCCGTCAAGGTTATATTTGAAAATGGGATTTTAAAATTGGTGCTTGATAATGCTCACTTAACTTCCAAAAGTAACTTCTTAAACCAAGAACATAGGTTATGGTCCTTTTATCTGTACAGAATGTAATTGTCTCATGGAGAACATTTCTTCCCTTTCAAATTTTATAAGCTCACCTTTAAATCTGTAAGTTCTGCTAAGAAAAATGACTGAATGATATCAGGAAATGTGATTGATTTTATGTTTTTGTAAATCAAATTATGATTTAACTAGATGGTATTTTTCTGGTTTGTGGTTATGTAGAGAGCAATAAACTAGAGATTATTTTTATTTCTTACTTTCTATTGATTTGCGGGCGAGGGGCATAATCCAGAGCTAACAACAGGATTAGCTGCAAATAACTGTACATAGTCAGGGTTCCAACTTCTTGATTTTAGCATATTATTTTCATCCTCAAATATAAATAATGTGGTTTCATTAGTGAAAATACTTGAAAATAATTAAGCCCTTTGGAATTGAATAACACCTTGAAAGTGCCATTGTTTGAGGCATCTGTAGTCAGAGAGAAAAATATATGCTTTTCAACCAAATCTTCCATTGTTTTCTCAGCCAAAAGAAGAGCTAACATGTTGTTGGCAACACATGAAGCTTTTCTCCTACAATGATGTATCATTTTAGCTGTGGGTTAATCCTTGAAAATACAATTTATTTGGCTGTCACAGTTGGGTGATCTATTTGAATGACTTCAGATAATAGTATGGCCTGCTTTTGTTGCTCCTACTGCAGCCTTCTCATTTTCTGCATTTTCACAGTTCCCCACAACAACAGTAACAACAACAACAACAATGTCAAGACATTTGTCCTCAGAAAAAATGCAAGAATTTAGTGCATGATACTTTCCACATTCTTGCTAATGCCTACAAGGCAATGCATCACCTCAAGACTCCATTTTCCTATATTGTAGGAATCTTTGGGCAACTTTTGCTATCTTTTCTGATCAATTCAGAGTAATTTCTCTTAGCTCTTCTGAAAAGGTTTTTTTTTTTCATTCTAGAGCCTACATCTTGATCATTAATGGAGTGAGACTGTCTTTGATTAAAGCTATTAATGGGATTTATATGAGGCTGGTACTCAATCAGCGAAAACCACCTGAATAACTACAGTCCAGTTTGGATTACAATCATTCTATGTCCACCACACCTGTATATCATACCAATACACCACAGAAACTGTTCCCATAAGCTTGAATCTAGTCTAATGAACGGCGTAAGGATAAAATCTCCTTTAGTTATCAAACGGATTCATCAAAGTGGGCAATCCTATTTGTAAGTCTTAAACTGCTCTGGGAATAAGTATTTAACTTCCCTTTTGTATTTTGATCCAAACCATTCAGTATCAAGTATGCTTAAAAGAAAATCAATAATGGTAGAACCCTGTACAAGCAAACAAAGTGATGGAAATATTAAGCATTATGGTTTAGGTCTGGAACATGGGACAGGGCTGTTCAAGGAAACAGGAGAGAAAAGGGAGAAAAATCTCTGAAAGGTGAGAGTGTCCCTCTTCCTGCACTCAACCATAGACCACAGGTGAACACAACCAGAAATGTTCTTTATGTCCTTTCTAATCCTGGATTAAAAGTACAAAGAAAGGCCTTTGACATACTGTATTTTGATAGGAAATGTCCCAAACATTAAAGCAACGCCTGTGATGTCTGTTTATTTTGTCTGCTATTTGGTGCACTTGAAGAATATTAAGAATGGGTAATCTTTTCAGAGTTTGAAGTTTATTTTCAACAAAAGAATATTTTTTCCAATCCAGCTCACCACTGAAAGGAAAGTTTAATCAACAACAGAATTTCCAAAGATTACCCTGCAAAGGGCTGTCTGATTGATTCAGCCTCCCCTTTAGTTGTGTGACAAATGAGTGAAACAAGAAATGCTCCCAGAAATATGGGATGAGTGGTTGTCTCTTCCTAAACCAGAACACACACATGCCTGATATCAAAATACCAAGAGTAATTCTGGGGATCACAGGCCACCTTTACTTCCCTGATTTGTCATATTTTACCCTAGATAAGTATGTTAGAATGAGGAGGGAACTGTCCTGGTGGACCATCTTCTGAACAGGCTTTTGATCATTTCAAGAGGTATAGGCCATGCTCATGGCTAGTTTTGATCTTGACAGAAATAAATGCTCCCACAGGAATTGCTGCTTCATGTGTGCTGATTGTTCCCCAGATTGCATGGTGTATAGATTATTAAAAAAGCCAGGAATTTCAGAGTCTCTACTTCCAAGAGAGTCCTGGAAGGCTGAAAATTCTACTCCTTGACAAGTACTGGGTTTTGCATCCTGTGTGCCACTTGCATTCTAGCTCCAAAAATTGGTAAAAAAACTCTTACATATCCTGTGGGAAGGAACCGAAAGTAGTGGAACAGTCTACCACTTTTCAGCAAAGCCATTTTGAATCCTACACACTGTCTTTTTGTGGAAATAATGCAGAAAGAAATAAATGAAGTTTTCTGAAGGGTACCTGGTAAAATAAAGAGTATGTTCCATATACGGTGTATATTCAAAACCCTTGCGGTATCCTCAAGACCAACAGAAGCCTTCTGTGAGGATAGTAGTTCTCATGCATGGGTCCTGAAAGTGTTCAGCACGGTTTAGGATTAGTGGAGTAGCACCATTAGGGCTGCCCATAACTTTCGCTGGAGTGTCTCTGCTTGGAGCTTCATGTTTTCAGAGGCTGCTCAGGAACCAAATCGGGGTGGGGGGGGAATTACTTCCAGCTACATACAACATCGGGTTTTCAGGCCTAAGGGACAGCCTATCACGACTCACCTTCCCATTCCCCACAAGCCTCCTTTGTTTCCACTCTCCTTGCTCCTGCTACCCCTCCAGCTCCTGCTCTTATTCCTAACAGTTTCTGAGAGGTGGAGGAGCTAAGGAAACACTTCTCCACTTTTGAGCTTTTTTCTTAATCTGAGTTTATCTGTCCCAGCAGCACTGAGACTATATATTCAAAAGACCCCCCAAAATAAATATACAAACCTAAACGCACAATTATTAGGTTTACAGTGGTAGTAAAATATGTAACTTTGAAAACTTTCCAAACTGTTTTATGTCTAGAAATACTTTGAATAACTTGCTCTTTTGTGAGAATTTGCTTTGATATTTTCATAACTTTACAAGCATGATTGTTACATGGAGAAAATGTGATGAAAGAAGCAAAGTCAACATCATGATTGTCACCACAGATATAATGGCTATTCAGGTTAACATTGGCAAAATTTTTCAGCAAGCAGTCACGATTGTCTCCATAGCTGAATGCTTTGAGTCAGAGAAAAAAAAAAAGGCTCTTTTCATTACTGCCTCAGCAGGAGTCTCGGAGCAAGGAGAATGGAAGCTTGCCTTCTCCACTATAGCGTTGCCCTCTGGATGCTTTAGGAGATTATTTCACTGATTTCTTGCTATTATAAAGAGTGAAAAACAGCTAACCTCACACTAAAAAACAAAACATTCAATCATCATGTAGCATTTCCTTTCCCTGAAAAAATATTTATTTGTCTTGCTGTGCCTATTTTGGCCCCCCGGAGGTCCTGATGTATCCCAGATAATGTCTTACATTCAGTTAAAGGAAGGGCCGGAGATGTTTGCCTTGCCTCATCCCCTGAGATCCATCCCTTCATGCCTCCTCTTCTCTCTGCACTGATGGATTCTGTCTTCTGGTCAACCATTCCATAATCAGAAACACAGCATGAAATTAGAAAGAAGGCAGCTCATTTTAGAAAACCAGCTGTATATTTACTCTCTTCCCATACTTTTTGGTGGAACACTCTTAATTCTTGCTGAATATTGCTGCTTCCCATTTCATTTGGGACTCTTCCATTGGCTTGTGTTTCTCTTAAGAGCATTCCCAAAGACATCCCAATTGCTATAATCATGCCACAACTGCACACTTACAGCCTCTTCTCTTGCTGTATCAAGAGGTCTAGGGTCCATGTTCTGTTGCAGATAGGGCCTGATGAAAAGCTGTGTTTCATATGCTATAACTATGTGTTCTTAAATTGGGCCACTTAGAGAAAAGAATGTCCAAAGCATGCAAGGAAGTCATAGGGAAAGTAGAGGTAGGCAAGACAGGGCAGTAGGCAGACTTTTGGTCACTGTGATCTGGTGGGAAATGTAACTTGAAATCCTAATCAGAATAGACACTCCTAAGGAAATTGCTGCTGGAAAAAACAATATTGTTGGGGTTCACAGAGAATGTACAGTGCCCACTGTGACCTGTAATCTAAGGCCTTATAAGACAGCAGACAGGTTGGTGGGGGCAGGGAGGAGAGAGAGAGATATTCCAAATGCATAATATGATGTGGTAAGAAACCAAGGTTGTTAGCTTGTGAATTTAGGAAGATAAATGCACAAGGACAAGCTTAACTCTTGTGGAAATAGTGAAGACATAAAAATGAATAATCACTGAGCAGAAGAGACAAAGAAAAAGAAAATTAAAATTCTGTGAACATATGTTAATCACTGTACTTAATATAATACACTATTACGTTCTCCTAAGAATACTTGATATCTGAAAAAAATGTAAGTCAAATTATAAGGATACTCAATACTATTCACATATTACAACAAAAGATGTATCAACTTTATAAGCATAGTTCTTGAGGTGTTAGCTTATTCAAAACAAAAGCTAAACTTCCCTATTCATAAAAATTAATGCACTCTCAAAGACTGCACACAATAAACCTTCATGCACATAATCTCTGTATTAAAGAGGTTTTTTTCAATAATGGAGAGAGGCCTTTCAGACAAAGAAGCAGACGAACATTTTGAAACATATTTTACACCATTGGCAAACTAGAAAAGCAGAGGTTACCATGATGTTTTTATGTGTTTTGCCACTTAGCACAAGAACAGCTGTAAAGGAAGGGGAGACAGGGCAATGATGAAAAAACAGACACCCATCTCAGGCTGAAGGATGAGGTACAGTGAAGGTCTCACACAGAATCATGTGCAAGATGAAAGATGGTAAGCAGTGCTTGGTAAGGAGTGTCAAAATCAGGTGGGTAAAAGTCCTGGTCCAACTGTTCCTCCAGTGTCATTTTTAGGGTATCTCTCTCCTCTTAGGCTATGTTATATCTTAAGAACCCACATATCACTCTACTATCGTATGCAAGTGTCCAAAAAAGTTGCTCTCTTATCCTTACAACACTGTGGTTGGGAAAAGAAAAAAAAAGAAAGTTACAACCTTCTTCTTCTTTATCAGAAGCTGTGATATTGAGGGCATCGGTGTGTTCTCCAGGGTTGTGCAGGAAAGCTACAGTTCACGAGGCACTTAAATCCCATTCTTTCAAATGCTCTCCCTTTTGAAACCATCCTGATGCTTATCAGCAAACATTTTCAAAACAAATAAATACATACAATTCTGCATTTGCCATGCTTTTCCTCAAAAGAAGGACTAACTCAGTGACTCCATCCTCACAGCTGAACAACTGGAGAGTACAAACACAGTTCAAGCACTGTGCATCCAGTCATTCAACTTGCTTCATTGCCAGCTGAATTTCTTACCCGATTCCTTCCAAGACAAATCTGCCACAGAAGCAGCTAAAACTAGGAAACGTAGACATACACCCATTGGTGCCACTCAGTCTTGGGGACAAGTATTGGTCCCTGGAAAGCTTTGATTTAGCAGAATAGATATACTCAGGTCATAAAGACTGAATTACTTACAGCACAAATAGGATCCAAAAGGAGAGCTTAAAGTGCTGGATGCCAAAAATCATGTAAAAAAATGAAGCCACCATGATTGAGGGAATTATATCCTGTATCCACAAGGTGTGAATAGGTGATACTGTCATTAAACAAAACGATGCCTGAAAAAGCCAACTGTGCAGAAAGTAGCAGAAAAAGCTAATTCGTAAAAGCCCTCAATCACATTTGAGAAAAATGCAAATGTTGAACTACTCTAAAAATGAGAACAAGATTGTTTTGCCACCCAGGCACAGAGAGACACTCTGTAATGAGTCTCAGCTGTGCTCAAACCTTTCTTGCTCTTGGCCTCCAGAGGAGCTGAGGCAGACCTGCACCCCTCTGCACTGCTGGCTCAGGCAAAACCAGACCCCTCTCTGCTTCTGCATTACTGGAAGCATGCCTTGAGGGAAGGCTGAGACTCCATAGTCAAAATACATACCCCCGAAGATTGTGCTGGCTGCCTTCAGCAGGCTGAGCCTAACCTTGTTTCCTACATTTCCAAGCTCAGGACACTCTGGTTCACAGTTTACCTCTTCAGAGGAAAATATAGCAAGCAAATGTCTTCAGGCTTCATCTAGGTTTCACAAAACAAGCCCAGAGACATTTCTATAAGGTAAGTATCTGAGGCCTATCCTTGCCTCAGTTTCTTCACCTCTTGGGCATTTTTTATTTTTTGTTTTTATTTTGATCTGGGTTTGTGGGTGATTCCAAGGTAATCCCTAGGCTTCTCTCATCCAGGTCATACTTTCTACCAAGCTTTCTTGTGTTAGGTGGTTTGACACTCAAAATAGCTCTGTCTCCCATTAAGATCCTATTTTTCAAGCCAAAGTTGATCAAATTCCACCTCCATCTATATTTCAGTCCATTCTTTTTTGCTGTAAGACTCATACTAAATCACTTATTGACGCTGGTAATTCTTCATTGTCCCTAGTTTGGAGGAAAAGTGACACCAGATGAAACAGCAGATGGCTGACTGCCATTCATTGGCCATTCAGTGATAGCAACTTCAGGAGTCCAGGCTGTTCCTATCAGTTCTATATGAGCACATAGCTCTTATACTTACAAACTCCATTACTCTTCAGTTGGGGAAATTCAAAAGGATCATACCAGAAATTTTCAATACTTGATATCATTAAGAAAAAAACAATGAAAGGACCTAAACAAGAAATTGGAAGATCTACCTTGCAAAGCTTGTTCAAGAAAATGAAATACAGTCATGTAATGATGTATAAGACAAACACACTTCCTAACACAGTTTAAACTGACTCCCTATCTCAGCATCTCTTCTAGCACTGCAGGATTAATGAGTGGTACTCAAATATAGTTTTTTACACTATATTAGAAAGAATAAAAAGTAATTCTGCCATTACTTGTGAACTGATTATGCCATTGTCAATCAAAAGAGATTAAAATGGGTGTAGTTTGCATGGGAAAAATACTTTATCTCCAATGCATTTTCATTTTATAACTAGAAATGAAATAGGTAGTATATGTAGGTCATAACACAGGCATTCCTGGTACATTGTGCCTAAATCCTCCTGTACCAGGCAGGTAATTACAAGTAAGGACAGTCGCATCTCCAACCCAAGTAAGGAAGGTGCTCCATCCGTTGCCACAGTAACACTCCCACCTCTGCTCCCCCTCACTACTGGTCCCCTCCCTGTTGCTGTGGTAACCACTTGACATCAGTCCTCTTTCTCCCACCCCTGCATCCCCCTGCGGCCCACAGCCTTGCTTGAACACCCACCCATCCTTTGGCCATAGGCTCAGGGCATGCACCACCATCAGCACCACGCAGCTGGAAATTGCACCAGGGAGATGTAGGGAAAGAACTGGTTTCTCTCAGACAGACAAGGCTGTAGAGGTTCTGTTTGTTTCATTTAAATGTGTTTATGCTGGAATATGCTATAGGGGAAAGTCATGTGGTCTATATATGTCACTTTCTGTGGTACATGGACTTGGGCTGATCCTTTGCCCAGCAGTGAACATCACCCATAATTAACTCTAGAGCAGTCTTTTCATGGTATTTTTTTCCTTGTATTATTTAATGACAGAAGAGAAACAATATTGATCTAGCCATATTTCCCTAACTCAGTGTGGCTTTGGCTTATTCAGTCTGCATTTCTTCCATTTCTGAATACTATTCTTAAATTGGTAGAGGTTTTATTTGCATTTCTATTTTGTTGTTTGGTTTTTTTTTCACAATTTCAGTAAAAGGAATATGAAAATAAATGCTTTGCTCAGGATCTTACAATATTTCCTTATGAATCCTGCTAAAAATTCTCCAACCCTGAATATTTTTCACTGAAAAAAATATAAACTTTGCAAGCTTTCCAGCACAAGTTTTCTGAACTTCTCTTAATCACTTTAAACTTTCCCAGATTATTAAAGCTCCTTTCACCAGGGACAAATCTTTCATGGTCTATCCCATTGCTGAACTGCAAGCAGCAGACAACTGGAAGTCCAGCAAACAGACATGTGGAAGTCCAAGGGCTAATACTGGTTTCTGTTTTAACCTGGTATGAATACACATTTATGCTGTTTTCTTCACTTGAGCATCTCCAAACTTGGTGCTGTTGCAGGAAGAGAGAAAATCTCAGCTCTAATTTGTCACCTTAGGCCAATACACAAAAAAGAGATCTCTTTTCTATGGCAAATTTCTATTTCACTGTTATTCTCTAAAACACATTTCATAATGTCCAGCTGTGAAGTTTTGCTTTAAAAGTATTTCACAAAACAATTCATAATATACATTTCAATTGCCTATGAAAGAGAAAAGTTATTATAGCAGTTTCAATACCAAAAACTAGTCCATTGTGAACAACATGAAAGAAATGGGCATGTTTTTGCTAATGGAACCCTGCATGAATCCTTACTTTTTAATTTTCTAGCATAACTATTAGAATGAAAACAAGTGACCCAAAGTACAAGTTGTTCTAAGCAGATTTTTTTTCATTCTTAAAATGTTGAATGAAAGCCATGAGAAAGATGTCTGAAATTGTTCTGGAGGAAATAATTGCATGAAAAATGAACTAAGGAATGGGAGAATTCTTGAAAGCAGCTGTTGAACAACTGATATTTTAATTATGCATTTTTTAAAAAAGCAACCAGCAGTCCTAGCTGATAAATCATACATATAAGTCAGCTGTCATTAGAATGAACAAAGCTTGAGGAGCAATCCTAATGCAGTTTATCTCTTTCTCTAAACCCATCAAGAAGAACACTCATTAGAGATGCAAAATGGCCACCTGCTGCAACTTTGTTCATCTGAATTTAGAGACTTTCATAATTAAAGTGGCATTACTAGTTTGGGCAAAATGAGCAATCAAATATTAAACCAAATAATTTTCTCTTCTGAACCTTCATTTGAGGTTCTTTTACTCTTGTTCTTATTACAATACATAGATTTAGGAGTGTTTCAGAGATGAATGAGACTAAGCAATCACAACAGCAAATACAGGAATGGTTCTACTTGATGTTATGTTCTTTCATAATAAACCAACACTAATTACTGTAAAAGTGAGAAATAAACTTGAAGTTCTACAAATTTTTAAAAAAGCCTCTGAGGGCA
>JAVSBS010006266.1:0-14687 GCA_033124195.1 Coracias cyanogaster
ATCTGGAAGCTTCGTTCGCGAACACAGGAGAGGGAGAAAGGGGAAAGGAGGAGGAGGGAAAAAAGCCGGGGCGGGGGGGGAAGGAAAAAAAAAAACCCAAAAAAACCCTCATCTCACGTGAACAAGCATGAGCCAGGGCCGGAGAGACGAGGAGGGTCGGCTCGAACGCAGGGCATGTCTGACGCGCGGCAGAGCAACGCACGCTGCCATGAGGACATTAAATTTTAAAGGGGACTGGCGGGGAGCGCGAGCCGGGGAAGGGTGGGCAGCTGCCTTCACCCGCTGCCTTCACCAGAGCTTCCCTCCGTGCTGCAAGGGGCTGGTGGCTCCGAGCAGCATCAGCATCATCTTGTTCCTTCACCTTCCTCAGCATCCCATCCCGGCCAAATTTGCTGATTCCCCCCTCCCCACCCTGTTTTTTCCTGCTGCAGGTCCCAATTAATGGATTCTGACATGGATTATGAGAGGCCAAACGTAGAAACTATCAAGTGCGTCGTGGTCGGGGACAACGCGGTGGGCAAGACCCGACTCATCTGCGCCCGCGCCTGCAACGCCACGCTGACCCAGTACCAGCTCCTCGCCACCCACGTGCCCACGGTGTGGGCCATCGACCAGTACCGCGTCTGCCAGGAGGTGAGGACCGTCGGGGAGGCTGGTGAGGGGGCTTGGCTCATGGATGCCCCATGGGAAGCCCAAGGAGATGAAGTTGCATCCTCCCCGTGGGGGAATTGTGAATTACTCCTCCGTGCCCAGCACGTGGTGGGGACAGCTCAGCTCTTGCAGGGCTCAAGGACTCGGGAGCTGGATGGTGTTACTGTTTCTGCAGGTGCTGGAACGCTCCCGGGATGTGGTAGATGATGTTAGTGTGTCCTTGCGGCTCTGGGACACCTTTGGTGACCACCACAAAGATCGGCGCTTTGCCTATGGCAGGTAGGAGAGAGGCAGAGCCTCGTGCTACCCCGGGCAGGGAGGGAGGACAATGCCAAAGCACGGTGGGGTTGGCACCGTCGCCAAGCTGGACCTTGACCTTTCTCTCCTTGCAGGTCCGACGTTGTGGTTTTGTGCTTCTCCATTGCCAACCCCAACTCCCTGCACCATGTGAAGACCATGTGGTACCCAGAGATCAAGCACTTCTGCCCCCGCGCACCCGTCATCCTGGTGGGCTGCCAGCTCGACCTGCGCTATGCCGACCTGGAGGCTGTCAATCGGGCACGGCGACCCTTGGCCAGGTGGGACTCTTGTGCTCTGGAGACGTCCATGCCTGCCCAATGCTTTCTCCTTATCCTGCATCTGAAGGCGTCTCTTCATTATCTCCCCTCTTTTTTTCAGGCCAATCAAACCTAACGAGATCCTTCCCCCAGAGAAGGGGAGGGAGGTAGCCAAGGAGCTGGGGATCCCTTATTACGAGACAAGTGTGGTGGCCCAGTTTGGCATCAAGGACGTCTTTGACAATGCCATCCGTGCCGCCCTCATCTCCCGCCGTCACCTCCAGTTCTGGAAGTCCCACCTCCGCAACGTGCAGCGGCCTCTTCTCCAAGCCCCCTTCTTGCCCCCTAGGCCCCCTCCACCCATCATCATCGTCCCGGACCCCCCTTCCAACAACGAGGAGCGCCCAGCCCACCTCTTGGAGGACCCCCTGTGCGCGGACGTCATCCTGGTGCTGCAAGAGAAGATCAAAATCTACGCACACAAGATCTACCTCTCCACCTCCTCCTCCAAATTTTATGACCTGTTTCTCATGGACCTGAGCGAGGAGGACCAGCAGAGCACCGCGGGGCACGGCTTCGGGGTGGCCGTCACCGCGGCCGCTGAGCGGATGCTGCACCAAGAGGAGAGGCACCACGGGCGGGATTTCCTCCTCCGAGCTGCTAGCTTTGATATCTGCGAGAGCACCGAGGAGGCCGGATCCGGCCAACGAAAACCGTGCCTTAGAGCCTCCACCAGTGACGGGATCCTGCGGGGCAACCGCTACGAGAACGGGGAGCGTGGGCTGCGGCGGGGAAGGGACCTCTCCTCTTGGAGCCGGGCTTTCATCAGCATCCAGGAGGAGATGGCAGAAGACCCGCTGACCTACAAGTCCAAGCTCATGGTGGTGGTGAAGATGGATGCTTCCATCCAGCCAGGTCCTTTCCGGGCTGTGCTGAAGTACCTGTACACAGGGGAGCTGGACGAGAACGAGCGGGACCTCATGCACATTGCTCACATCGCTGAGCTGCTGGAGGTGTTTGACCTCCGGATGATGGTGGCCAACATCCTCAACAACGAGGCGTTCATGAACCAGGAGATCACCAAAGCCTTCCATGTCCGGAGGACCAACCGGGTGAAGGAATGCCTGGCCAAGGGGACTTTCTCGGGTAGGACTCTGAGCTGAGGGGGAGGACCATCCACAGCTTCCCCTCTCCCTCGTGGGGCGCTGCCGGGTGGATGGGGGTTTTGGAGCTCCTGGCTTTGCCTCATGTGTGAGCGGGTCAGCAGGCAATGACTCACCTTTTTTCCCAGAAAGTGTGAGTCTTATGGCCCTTCCTGAGGGTTTCCTGCTCCCCTGCCCATCTGGCAGCTCTGTTTATTTACGGGAGAGCAGCAAAGGCGACTTCCTTCCCTCCCTGGCCCAGATTTTCACAGGGTCATCTGATTTATGAGGAGCAACATGCCCTTGGTAGGACTTCCCCAGCTTACCACCGAGCACCATGGGCTGCAATGCTGTGGGGTGACGTCCCGGGAGGGGTGAATGTTCCCTCCTCCCTCTGGCTGAACTTGTTTCATGAGGATGGAGCTTGATGTGGTCAAGCAATCGCTGTCAGGGGACAGATTGCACTGGCCTGTGGCACACCTTAGGAAGAGTCCCGCTCCAGGGCAGAGAGGAGAGCAGGAGGTCTCCAGGTCCTTCCCAGCTCTCCCAAGGACTCAAGCACAGGCGAGACATTTGATTCCTGGGGTTTTCCATCATTGCTTTCAAATGTTTGGTGGTATGGCTTGGGAAGATCCTTCAGAAGAGCCAGAGCCCCACCAGGGCCCATCCCTGAACTCCTCTGAGCCAGTGCAGGATGCTGGAAAAAAACCCAGGAGATCTTTAAAAGTTATAGGATATTCCAGGCTCTGTCCCCTTCCCTCCACTGTCCCTGGTGTGAGACGTTTTGTGGCTGAGTCCCAGGTGATGGTCACAGTGCCGGTAGCATCCCTCTGCTTGTCCCCAGATGTCACCTTCGTGCTGGATGATGGTGCTATCAGTGCCCACAAGCCCCTGCTCATCTCCAGCTGCGACTGGATGGCCGCAATGTTCGGTGGTCCCTTCGTGGAGAGCTCCACCAACGAGGTGAGGAGAGGCCCCAGGACTTGTCCCAGGAGGGTGGGACGGCTGGTGACGGCCACAGGGTGACAATTGGCGTGTGTCTTGCAGGTGGCACTTCCTTACACCAGCAAGAGCTGCATGCGGGCGGTGCTGGAGTACCTCTACACCGGGCAGTTCAGCTCCAGCCCTGACCTTGATGACATGAAGCTCATCATCCTCGCCAACCGCCTCTGCTTGCCCCATCTGGTGGCTCTCACGGGTGAGTCGAGGTGGCTGCAGTGGGACGGTGTCCCCTGCTGTCCCCAAGCTTGGTGGCAGCACGGTGCTCCTGCTGTCACCCCGTCCCTAACCCCATGTGTCCCCCACAGAGCAGTACACGGTCACCGGCCTGATGGAAGCAGCGCAGATGATGGTGGACATTGATGGCGATGTGCTTGTGTTCCTGGAGCTGGCTCAGGTAGGACATGGTGGGACAGGACCAGGGATGCATGAGATGCTGGGTGATGCCACACAGAGGGTTCCAGCAGCTCCAGGGGCAGAGAGGACAACCAGGTCTGGTCTTGGATGTCCCTGGAGGTGAATGCCTCCTGCTCCCCCCGTGGTCCATGCCATGGTGGCTCTGACACAGGTTCCATCTCTTCCAGTTCCACTGCGCCTACCAGCTCGCCGACTGGTGCCTCCATCACATCTGCACCAACTACAACAACGTCTGCCGCAAGTTCCCCCGGGACATGAAGGCCATGTCGGGAGGTGAGAGGGTGCCAGGGTGGGATGACGGGGGTCCTGGTGGTCCCGGGGCTGTCCTCACCCTCCGTCTCCCTGCAGAGAACCAGGAGTACTTCGAGAAGCACCGCTGGCCGCCGGTGTGGTACCTGAAGGAGGAGGATCACTACCAGCGGGCGAAGAAGGAGCGGGAGAAGGAAGACTACCTCCACCTCAAACGGCAGCCCAAGAGGCGGTGGCTCTTCTGGAACGCTTCCTCCTCCCCTTCTTCCTCCCCTTCATCGTCAGCAGCCACAGCCTCCTCTTCTTCCTCCTCCTCCTCCTCCTCGGCTGTGGTTTGAAAGCCCATCCTTGCCCTGGCTCCAGCATCCCTGGGAGGAGACGGGGAGGAGGAGGAGGAGAAAGAGGAGGAAGGGTGGGATGACCTGCCCCAGCGCCAGGCGGGGAGCGGCCAAAGCCCTGGAGAAGATGGTGGCAGCAGGGGCCAGTCCCTGCGGAGGGGCTGGGGGCCGGGCACCAGCCCCCGGCACTGCTGGAGCTCTGCTCTCCCCGTGCCGAGGCTGCCAGAGACCGAGCAGCAGGAGAAACTCATGTTTACAGGAGCACGAGGGCTGTGTTGTGGTTTCGTTTTGGTTCTTTTCTGTTTGTTTTTTTTCTTTGAACATCAGCAGCATGAGGAAGAAGAAGAAACCCATCCCGCTTCCACTTTTAATTTGGAACCAGAAGCTGCGGGATAGGGTTGGTTTGTCTGATGGCATCTCACCACCCTGGGCAGCCGGAGCCGCAGTGGGGGTCCTGCCACCCCCTTCGACTTGCAGCAGGGCCAGGCAGGGTGCAGGGGACTCCCCAAGTGCTTCCAGGCACTGCAGCATCCCTCCTTCTGCTCACAAGTGGGGTCTGGCCTAATTCGGGGAGCGGGAGGGGGCAGGAGCCCTCTCCTCCCCACCTCTTAATTTTTCAAAGCAAAGCAAAAAACCAACCCAAACTCACCCCCCCCAACCTGACACACCAGAAACCAACCCCAGGCCTGGGGCTTGGGATTTTAGCCTGGAAGGCTCCATTGTAATAAATGGTATTTTAAAAGCCCAGTGTGGTCCCTGTGTGTTTGGGAGGAAGTGGCTGGACACGGGACATCCTTGTGCCCTCCTTGAGGTGACACCAGTACCCCCAGCGCTCCAGGGGTGGACAGGGCCCGTGGAAAAGCGTTGCAGGATCAGCCATCAAAAAACCCTTCTACAAGGAGAGGTGAATTATAGAATACCAGGTTGGAAGGGACCTCAAGGATCATGTAGTCCAACCTTTCAAGGTGAAAAAGTATCATTTAAGTGAGATGGTCCAACACCCTGTTGAGCTGAGCTTTAAAACTGGCCAATGTAGGGGAATCCACCACTTAGGTGGCTTTGCCATCAGACTAACTTTGCGTGTCCCACCTGTGTCCTCAAAGACAACGTGGCCCCAGGGCTTTGCAGGACTGCCAGGCTGGGCAGGGGAGCAGGAGGGACCCAAACTTCTGCTTGCCCTCCCCAAAGCTCCTTTGAGCCCATCCCTGGCAAAGAGGCTGCTGCTGGAGCATGGAGGGATGCTCCTGGTGGTGTCCCCTCCCATCGCTCCTCTTCCCAGCTGACCCCTGTAGAGCACCTTGGAGTCCCTCCTTTCGCATGCTCATCCTCAGCCATGGATGCAGGAGCGAGGTTGTGGCTCCAGCGAGCTGTGTTCTCACACTTTGCAGCCCCAGCAAGCAGGTAGGATGACAAGTTTATTTCCCTTTCAAATCCGGGTGCTCGCTGCTGCTTCCGAGCCCCGTTTCCCTTCCTCGGGCAACATCCAAGCCCCTGTGTCCTGGCACTAAATCCTGCATGTGCCTGGCTCTGCAGGAGCTCCCTGGTTTGCATGCCTGGGATGCACACGGGGGGCTGCCCAGGACAGGACCTCGGCCTCGAAGCCTCCCGGCACCTCACCAAAAAGCTCCTGCTTTTAGCACTTTGCCCAGCCGTGCGTTACCGATAAACCCCAAGGGCAGCGCGAAGGCTGGTGGGCAGCTCGGAGGGGCTTCTTGGGCTGAGCAGAGCCCTTTTCTCACTAAGCACTGCATGGATTTGCAACACGGCTATTGCAACACACACAGAGCCCTGGCTGGGTGCAGGGGGGAGCACCGCAGCCCCCCAAGAGCAGCATCGCCTGGCCCCAGGGTCCCAGCCCCTGCACGCTCCAGGGACTGAGATTTCAGCCTCCTGCTTTTTGCAGGCGACTAAAGAACATGGGACTCGTGGGCGTAGGTGTGAAGGCAGAGCCTGGGTTTGCTGCTGAGGGTTTTTCCTGGCAGGAGCATCGCTGGCGGGGTTGGTTCCCGGTAGGATGCTGGCGTGGCAAAGCACCAACACCACGGGCTGGGTCCTCGGGGCCACGCCAAGCATCTGGTCCAGCTCCTTTGGTGCCCACTGAAGCCCAGAACACGCCCTCGGCAGAGCAAGGAGCAGGGGGAAAACAAAACAAGATGAGAAGTCAGGAGGATTTTTTTTTTTTAAACAAAAAAGCTTATTCTTGCTTCATAAAGAGACATGTAAAAAACTGGAAATAGCAAAACTGGCTGGGCCAGAGCTCTGTATAAAAACACACAACCATGTCTAGTAAAAACCCACTATTTTTATACTTTTAAGTTAATAAATGTATATGTTTACAATTACTAAATAAATACATAAATAGAAACCTTCTGCTTGCGTTTTACAGTGTTGGTGAGGAGGGGGGAGAAGAGGCAGCAGCGGAGTGGGGGGGCACAGGCAGCCCTGGCTATGGAGAGGGGCTGGTGATGCCCCACGCTCTCTCCCACCGCGCTGGGGAAGGTCGTTGAACCAATCCCAGAATGTTTTTTGTTGGAAGAGACCTTAAAGACATGAGGTCTGGAGGGTTGGGCTGAGATGAAGCCAGCTCAAGTAATGCAGGAGTTTTTCCAGCCAAGTTGTCCCTGAGCAATGTGTGAGAGCCAGAGCAAGGGGCAAAGCGTTTGAGAAGGAACCCACCCAGCTGGAGGATGGAGGGATTGGACAGCAGGTACCCAGCGTCATGCTGGGACCTCAGTGCATTCATCTTTCCATGCTGGCCAGAGATGGACAGGGACAGCAAAGCCACCCCACGGCCAAGGGAACGGGGACTAACCAATTTGCCCACAGAGAAGGTGGTTTCTGGCACAGCCAGAGAGTTTGCTGCCCACGTTCCTCATCCTGCTCCGAGGAGGAGCTCACTCGCTCCCAGCACTGACCCTTTTCTTAGGCAACCCCAGTGATCAGAGAACAAGGCAGCCGTTCCCATCCTCCCCTCAAGGTCCAGTTTCAAACTGATTCCCAACAGCAAGCAGAACCACTATCAACTAAAATACATCTTTGAGAAAGTAGCCTAAGAGCCCAGCTAAGACTTTCCCACCACGCATACAGTAACAAGCTTGCTGCCCAGCTCAGAGATGTCCTACAAGCAGAAGCCATTGCACGATGCCAGGAACCCCCCCAAGGAGGATGATCCAGTTAAAAAACAGGTCCTTCTCTGCACCAATCCTGAAGATGTCCATATAGTACCAGTGCTTCCAAATGAGACAGTCCCAGAGGCAGCTTTTAAATGTTCTAGGCTCTTTGCACTGACCCAGGAAATTCAAGGCACCAGCTTGGATTTCAGAAGGAAGCACCGACATCGAGCCTCTAGCTTCAGCAGAGAAGACCATGAGGTCTGTAATTCATGAGACAGTCAGCTCCCCCAGGCTCAGCTGAACTGTACAATGGCTTCAAACAGAGAAGAGCCACAAACGAACTATAAAAAAAAGGTAAAACTCAAGTGTTCTTGGAGGTATTCACAGCTTCAGCTTGAAGTGGGGAGATGGAGGGCCTGCCCTGCTCCTCAGCTCCCTTCGTACTGGAAAAATCCCTTCTGGACCAGCTTGGTGGAGATCTCCTCTGCAACCCCTCTGAGGTTGATCTGGTGCAGGGTCTCCAGCAGTGTGTTCACGGAGGCGTTCATGCCTTGCTTGTTATACCAGGTGTTGAGCATTTGGAAGAAGGACTCCTGCGAACACTTGTCGTTCTTCTCTGCAAGGTCAATGTCATTTTCCTGCAGATCAAGAGCTCGGACGTATCTCTTCCAATCCCTGACGGGCACGACTTCAGCAAAGATGTAAAAAGAGTTTCGCAGTACTAGAGGGGAGAGAAGGGCAAAGCTCAGAGAACAGGGCCGAGCATGGAGAGACGGGTCAGAAAGGATTTTGCCCAGAAAGCTCATCCCACGGGCTCACCCCCCTCCCTGCCCCCCAGCACATCCCTTGGGCCCCCACACTTACACTTGCTGGGGTCTTTTCCTTGCACAGGAACCAGATTCCTCCTGGGTGCCACCTGGAAAGACAACGTCCTACAGCACCCACCAAGCCCCAGCACAAACACCGTCCCCAAGCCCCATGAATGGTGGGGCTGGAGACCCTCTCCCTCTCTCTGGGGGCTGTTGGGGCAGGAGATCGCCAGCTCCCACCCCCAGGACACCCACCCTTTCCTAGCTTTGGGATGCCAGCAGTCCCCAAGTAGGGGAGAGCTCCCTTATGGGTCCCAGCCAAGGAGAGAAGAGCTGTTTGCTCAGCATCAGCACTAAATCTGCAGAGCACTCTGACAGCCGAGCACAACGAGCAGATTTTGCAGCCCTGAGCCCAGAATAAAGACAAGACACCTCGCACCGTCTTGGTGCGGAAGCCGTGGTCGAGTCCTGGAAGCCCTCCCAAGCTGATCAGCTTGGTGAAGGCAGAGGAAAGCATCTGGAAAGATGCTTTCTTCTGCATCTAAAAGACCTTGGCCAAGCACTATGGAGCAGAGAGGCAGGATCATGTACCTCCGGCCCCGATGCCCCGGGGAGCAGCTGATCCCGGACGAACTGCTCGTTGCGGATGTTGTCCTGCGTCCCCAGACCCCCCCTGCGGAACCTCATCAGCTGCCGCACCAGGTAGTCCTGCAGCGGGAAGGAAGCACAAACCAGCCAGGTTGGGTGGTCCTGGGAGGGCAGGGCTCACACCAGCCCCTCAGGGAGGCCATCCACAGCGGTGGCACCCACCTGGATGGAAGGACTCAAGGTGGCACTCACCTTGAGCTGGAAGGAGCCCCGGTACAGCTTAGTCCTTCCTTTAACCCGGGGTTCCCAGTGGGGACCCTGGATGTGCCAGCACCTCTGCCAGGGAAGGGTTAACAGCACCGGGGAGGGGGCTGCAGGTACCCCACACACAGCAGGGCACTACCAGAGACCCTCCTCTGCTTGGCTCAGCTCTACCACATCCCTGCAGGGATGAGACTCATCCCCCTGCTCCTCCAGCCTTCCCAGGAGCTGCAGGCAAAGTGGGGAGCAGAGGGGGGACCTCACCCCAGCCCCATCAACAGAGCCACCACCACCCCCCTGCTATCCCAGCAACTCACCATCACGGTGCAGGGCTTCCCGCTCAGGTCTCTCCCATCCTCTGGAAGATGAAAACTGTGCTGTGATCCCTCTCCCCCCATGCAGGCCCCTCTTCCCAACCAGCCCACACCTGCAGAGCCCCCGGCCAGGGTGAGCACTTGAGGGGCCAAAGAATCAGAATGGTTGTGGTTGGAAGAGACCTTTGAGATCATGGAGTCCAAGCGTTCCCCCACCACTAACCCCTGGCCCTCAGCACCACATCTCCACGGCTTGGAAACCCCTCCGGGGATGGGGACTCCACCACTGCCCTGCCCAGCCTGGCACAGCCCTTCACAGCCCTTGCCAGGAATAAAATAATATAAAATAGAGCAATGAAACAGCTCTTTAAATGCAGATAATCTGATTAATAATAGCCCCTTGGATGAGTATAAAAGAGCAGTAAGCACTGAAGGGAGGTGTAGGGAATGTAACAGACCCTGGGAAAAACACAACACAAAATAGAGCCTAAGCCATAAAAAGCATCATCCCCAACCCTGGAACTCTTCAGCACCTTTTCTCCACTCCATCCACAAACACAGCTCCAGGTGCCTCTTCCCTGCAGTGTCCAGGGATAAAATCATGGAATCATTTCAGTTGGAAAGACCTCTAGGATCATCTAGTCCAACATCTCCCTGACCACTAGACCATGTCTTGAAGTGCCACACCGACATGGTTTTTGAACCCCTCCAGGGATGGTGACTCCACCACTGCCCTGGGCAGCCTGTTCCAATGCCTGACCACTCTCTCAGTAAAGAACTTCTTCCCAATATCCAGTCTAATGTTTCCTTGCCTCTCACTGCAGCACAGGCAGATCCTCAGGTTCTTCAGCAGGCAACGCTTCGGCTGCTCCAGATGATAAAGTAATTAAACGGCTACAGCCGGATCTGGAAGATCCTGAGCAGGATGATACCTGGAAAGCTCATTCTCTGATTTTTTTTTGCCACCCGAACCATGCCTATTGCATTACAAAGGCATGTTTTATGTAAGGGCTTTGCTTCAGCAGCCCTGGGAGGATTCTTCACTTTACACCAGTTCTGGTGCACAGGCCATACCAGGTTTAACTACGTCATCTTAGCTGGGACACATGAAGACAAGCAGGCAGGCAATAAATATACATTATTGCTCTGCAAAACAAGATAATATCTCTAGGAATATATAGACGGCTTTAACAGGAGTCAGCACCCACCCCAGCAGAAGCACACAGTAATTATTTTGTGCACATCAAGAATGCCTCGCTCTTCATTCCGTCTATTGGATCCTTCTTGTCCCACCGCTGCTTTTATAACTTCTAAAGATCGCTTGGAAATAGGAGTTTGTGTTAGAAACGAGAAGAACTGTCAACACAGCAACAAGGAAAGGTATAGGATAAACACGCCGCCCCGTGAAGATTAAGTGTGGAGGACTGTCTAGACAGCTAAATTCCTATGGATTTCACTTATTGGGTCTGTCATGCCAAGATCGCTTTTGTTTCCAAACAAGGTCTGGCAAAACCTTCACCCCACTGCGGCACCCGGCCTTGGATGCTCGTGAGAGGAATCCTCTGTGCTGAGGACAGGCTGAGAGCCCTGGGGCTGCTGAGCTGCACCAGAGAAGCCTCCGACGGGATCTGATCAATGCTGAGCAAGAGCTCAAGGGCCCATGGGGGGCAAGAGGATGGGGCCAGAGTTTTGTCAGTGGTGCCCAGCGCCAGGACAAGGGGCAACGGGCACCAACTGGAACCCAGGAGGTTCCATGGGAGCAGGAGGAGAAACTTCAAGTAGGGAATCCTGGGAGGAGGGTTATGGTAAATCCCTCCCAGCTCAGGGTGTCAGCGTGGGCAGTGGCAAGGTGGCACTGTGACACTTGCAGAAGCATCCAAAGATGCTGGCATGAGGGCTTCACACCCCGAGCTAATGCCTGCAGGGTTTTCTGGCTGCAAAACAGGACTGAAATACTGAAGCCCTTCAACGTGCCCCAGCTCACATCCTTGGTCATGCCATCAGGATCGTTGCTGGCAGAGCGGGCACCTACACTGGTTGGGTCATGGAACCATGAACTCAATCTCCATGCTGTATTCAGTGGTGGAAACCTCGGGAAAATGCCGGCAAAATACAGATTTGACTGTGAGTCATGTCGATTAAAAATTATTGCTAGTTTTCTGTAGTAGCGATCAATCAACAAGCCCATAAAGAACTAGTAATGAATTAACTTGTTTGTTGTTTGCCTGTAAGAGAAGGATGTTTACAGAGGTACAGACAATTTGTTGGGCCACCAGAGTGTCCTGCCGTTTTAATGGGCAGCTACTTAATGACTCTTCATGGTCTGCTTATGAAAGCAGCAAAACCAGCGATCCTGTGGCACTGCATGAACAGGAACTGGAGGCTACAGGAGCATCTTGGTACCCACGGCAGCCAGCCAGGTTGGTGACCTGCACACCCCGTGGTAGCTGGAGAGGGGGCACATGCCCACACAGAGCCGGGGGTCCAGAGCAGCCCTTGAACTGACATCTGAGGGGTTATGCATATGGAGAAAGGAAAGAAAATATCCTCGTCCCAAAATAAATCAAAATAAACACAATTAAATTATCCCCCAAGGGTCTCAGGCAAGAGCTGAGTAGGCACCTTTTCAGTACTACCATAAAAACCTCCTGTGAACTGTTACCAACCATCCCAGGAGAATTTCTGCCATGAGGGGCTTGACTCCACCAGCTCCTTCTGCTCATCCCCACTGCTTCACAGGCCACCAGCACCTCCAGCCACTGTTCTAATGCAGAACTGCCTGGTCCAGCACCCTGGCTCTGAAGAGACAGGCTCTGGAGGACCCCAGCAATCATGGTGGCATCTGGGTCCATCCCTGGGCTCCTCTGTGCTGCAGGAAGAACTCAGAACAGGACTAGAAACAGCCTGTCCCGCTGCTCTCCTCTTCCCTTCAGGCTCCCAGGCCCCCTGCAAACCCCTCCTCGCATCCAACATCTCGAATTCCTTCCCACAGTCAACATCTCTGGAATAAAATCTCGCTGTTATAGCAACAACGCCACGATAAACAGATTATCCCATCTTGAAGCAAGCCATAGATCATCCAAACTCATCAGTGGTGCTCCTCCCACCGGGGCCCCTGCTCTCTCCCCATCCTCTAGAAGAGATGGGCTTATTTACGGCCAGCTGCAGGGGCAGAGGGAGATGAGTGGTGACCGCTTGGCTGGATGATGAATATCACTCATGTCCATCGTTGTTTTGCTTTTAACAGCTTCGAATTTCTACGCAGCTTTCACACTAAGCAGTCAAGTAATCCTCCCGACCTCAGCCTGCCAGCCTGCTAGCTGCCAAATCACGGCCTCTCTCTCCAGCTGCCTCTCATGCTCGTGTGCAGCTAATGCCAACTCTCCGTGACAATTAATATCTGTATTAATGACCGCGTAGGTTTTGGATGCGGCAGGGATGCTGAAAAGCGGAGTTAAATCTGCCCAGGGGAGCAGGACCATCCTGTTTTCACTATTATGAGATGATAATATTAAACAGGACGTAATTGTGTCCTCATTAGTTATGGTCATACACGTTTATTTGGGGGATTCAATATCTCTATTCAAACCACAGAACTTGACCTACCCTAAAAAACCCCCAAAGAACAGTTTTCCCCTCTGAAATGGAAAAGTTTTCCCTCCGGAAGTGCCAAAGAGTTAATTAAACCCGTTATGTAAGTAACCAAATAAGCAAAACCACCGACGGGATCTCAAGTGCCATGGCAGTGGCACAGTGGAGATGGCTGGGAAACGATGGCCCTTTCCTCCTGGCCAGATATGAGGCGCATTGGCTGGGTGAAGGGAAGGAGCCTCTGGAGAAGCCTCTGGAGAAGGAGGTCTCGTTGGTGAAGCATCCCCCTGCAGAAGGGCTGCCCTGAGAGAAGCACTCTGAGCATCCCCAGAACCTTCCTTGGCTCCAGGCAGAGGGTTTGTCAGCGTGAGGGACAGGAGCCCACTTTCATGGGCAGGCACGGGGTGGTCCTGTTCCTGGGAGGACCAGGGTGCTTCAGCAAAGCTGGATGGCAGCTGCTTCTGCTCTCACAGTCTGTACCATAACAGATTTGGTATTTCCTTCTCTAGAAAACACGGCAGGGGCCGAGGGGGGGCTGTGTGGGATGATGGGCAGTCCCTAACCCAGCCAAGGGGTTGGTTGGGCTGTTGGTAGAAGTGCCATCACCGCAGTCTTCTGCTTGTTGCTGGTGTGAATGCTCTCCGCTGCTTCTCCTAACCTGTTTGCTAGACCTTCATCAGGAGGCAGGAGTGAAGGCAAAAGAAGGAGGAAAACAACTGTCACAGAAGGACAAATCAAGATGCCAGAAGATCTAAAGGCTGCCTTCAGCCTGAGCTCATCCTCTGGGCAGCCCAGCCACAGAGCTCGCCAAGGCCAGTAGCAACCATGGCTGATGGACATGCAGCCACGGAGGCTTTGAGCCAGGTAGGCTCAGGCAGAGCACAGCACTGGCCTTGCTCCCATTTTCCCCTGATGTTCCCTTTTCTCTTGGTTCATCCATCCATGAACAGCTGCTACACATGTGATCGAGTGGACGCTCTCCTTGCCCCAGCAGGTCCTGTCACACTGACCCGATGGCTCATGGGCAGGGAACTGCACCATAAGGG
This sequence comes from Coracias cyanogaster, assembly GCA_033124195.1. NCBI lineage: Eukaryota > Metazoa > Chordata > Aves > Coraciiformes > Coraciidae > Coracias > Coracias cyanogaster. The sequence goes on from JAVSBS010006266.1 coordinate 14,076, forward strand.
CGGTTGCACCCACCATCTGAGATGGTATCTCTCCTCAGAGCCGAAAATATGATTTATTTTCTGATCTGTCTTTTTTTAATGCAGGAGGAAAGCTTCACTACCTTCCTCCTCATTTATTATGGGCATTAAGTTAAACATTGTTTCCTCTTAAATTCAATCTAATTGAATTAATATCAATATTGTACCGAGCCAGGCTAATCTATTTAGTGTCGATATTTAATATATTTTCTGCAAGTTGCGCTGAGAATGAGCTTCTTGCTTTCCATTATTGAATCTGGAAAGGAGAAATAGAATTTTCTTCCAGTTGAGGAATTGGTACCAATGGGACCCCTGTCCCAGCTGGGCCAGGGGAACATCCCCAGCACGGCTTCACATGCACTCACTGGGCAGTAGGTGTTTATTCGAAAAGTTGGGTTGTGAATGGGTAGAGTTCAGAGCAAAAGTGTTCCTCAACTCCCTGGTCACAGGGCAATACATCTCTGAGTGCTGGGTCCAGTGCTGGGCTCCCCAGTTCTAGAGAGACAAGGAACTACTGGAGAGTCCAGCAGAGGCTGCAGAGATGCTGAGGGGCCTGGAGCATCTCTGTGCCCAGGAAAGGCTGAGAGCCCTGGG
>JAVSBS010006268.1:0-10572 GCA_033124195.1 Coracias cyanogaster
CCGTCGAAAGAGGGAGGTTTTGTTTATGTTTCACCTTTTATAGCCTGCTGAGTCTGATAACACGGCTTCCGTCTTCCAAGTTCCTGTTTCCAAAAGACTCCCCGATGATTCATAGGAGTCGTAGCTTAAGCTGACTTAAAAAGACATTTTAAAAATGGTGGGTCCGTTTGCCACAGCTTGTGATTCATTATTGCTAGACACAATATTGTCGAACAAATAAGTCAGTCGACTGTCAGGGATCCGTCTCATGGCAGATATCTGCAGCAGTGATATCATATGAACTAGTAATTTTATGCTCCATTTTTTATTCATTAAGAGAAAATACATTATGGGTCCATTCCGTTGGACATCTACTTTGTAAAGAGTTCTTCTTTCTACCAACAATGCCAGGAATCTAGAAGACAGATTTGAATATATGGATGGGTATTTTGTGGGCATCCTCAATCCAGTGAGATTAAAATCGGGCTAGTGATCTCTTTTTTGACATCCTTCACATCATAAAACATGCCTTCACTTCCCTAGCCTACCCAGTATTTCTCTACAAATTACTTAGAGGCTAGTGATGAGGAAACTTTTTAAAAACATGTCTTTGAATGCTGCTTAAAGCAAATAGCCTTAATCTGGATTCCTCTTTCAGATGTCACTAAAATATAATTTCTTCTGTCTCTGAATATGTATCCTAAAAAGTATTGTTTCATTCCCGAATCATTTTTCTAAAATGTATACTGTAATTTTACAATGTATACTGTAATTTTCAAGATTCCAGTTCTTATTTCCTACTAGGACAAATTCACAAACTAAATAATCTATCTTTTGTTCAGAAGTCCTACCTGCAACATGGCATTCCTCTGTGACCCATTGAAATTAGAGTTTGTTTGTGGTGTAGTTGTGATTGAATAACATTTTAACTTTACCTTCTTAATTAATGAAATAGTAAGAGAGGAAAGTGATGGCAAGCTGATCTCCTTCTGAAGTACTTGTATAAATAAAGCTGCCATGTCATTCTGAAATAAACGACTCAGTTGTGTACGGTTGGTTTGTTTAAAATTCCCAAAATGTGTGTCCATTCACCTATGTATTTATACATCTACACTATTTAGATGTATATTCTACCTAATAAACATCACACCTAAACCATCTCATTTACCTATATATGTTCTGATTTTCTTTAGGGAAATGAGGTTCTGGGCTCTGACTTTGAACACAGTAAATGTAATGATCAAAAATTTTATTTTGGTTACCTTTTTTTTTCTTCACATGTTTGAGTAAACTCAAAACGTCTAAAAAATTAAACAATAACGAAAAAATTGATCAGAAGTATTGTTGCAGAACATATTTACTCTGAACAGTCCTTCCTCTCCCTGTAAGTTGCTTTTTACCTCTGATTACTCAAGCATATAATTTATTTCTTCTTATTCTATCTGGTGGTATTTTAAGTAGGATCAAACAGGAGTGTTGATCTTGAAACCAGCAAAAAGAACACAACAGATAAAAATAACCCGTGTTAAACTTAGAGGAAATAGACAGCTAAAAAAGCCATAAGATCTATATGCTAATTCATTGTTTTATTACACTGATCTTCTCCATGTTTTTTGGGTTTGCTTTGGTTTGTTTGTTTTAGGTATTTTACCATGTTTTTATCACAATAACAATTTAGGGCAATTTCAAAATATACCTAATGTATCATCATACATGCCAATAACTTCCTTTTTATATCTTCATTACATTGGTGATGAATAAATGCATTTCAAAATATTATAACTTCTACTGAAAATTTTATATAATTTTTATTTTAAAACTACAGACTTTCAATATGTGTTTGGTTGTACTTTATTTTTCTAAATACCCATCATTTTTTGAATAGTCATCAGCATTTACAAACAACTTGATGGAAATGAAGACTTGAAAATGACAGTCTGTATTACTCTCTCTTCTTTACCCTTATAAAGTATGATGGAGAATGATATACAAAAATATTAAATATTCAATGCTCATTATTCACAATATATTGAAAATTACAATCCATAAATCTCTAGCACACAGCTGTTGTAAGTATTTAAAAATACAAACCTGAAGTGAAATGTGTGTCAGCTTAATGATCGGTCTGAAGCAGAATGATCTGAAAAATACTCTCTGTGATTTTCAACCTGACAGTTTACCATGATTTATACTGAATATGTTAGGTCTTATTTCCATGAATTTGAACCCAGATAAATAGTATGTCCTTGTGCTCTCCTTCAACAAATGGAACATTTTTGGACCCTAAATACTTGAAATCAATCACAAAATGAATGTCCATTAATAGACTTTCCCTCAAAATACTCAGTTCTTGTTCCTGTCTGTAAAATGTCGTTCCTAGATTTAATTCAGCCACTATTTTATTGAAAAAGGTCTTACTTCAGAAAAACACCCCTATTCCTCAAAGAACCTAGACAGATTCTTAGCATAAATCATGTGGCTAATTGCCACTGACTTCTGTGGAACTGAAATTGTATTTAAGTTGTTGGATAAGTGCTTCAGTAAATAAAAAAAGACTGAATCATTTTTTGAACTAAGATTCTTATATAATATTCTGACAGCTTGCAAAACTCTTGTTTTGTACCATTCTTCATGTTTATTCTACTCTTCTTCATATTACTACTACTATTATCAAAGATATCTATGAAATAAGTAGTTCAATAGCCACCATTGTCACCTTTCTGTTCAACAGACTCCTTAAGATCTTTACAAAGCTCACATTTTAAATATATAAAAGGATTTATTGACATATTTGCTGGCTGTGGAGCACTGAAGTTCAGGGTCCAGTCTTCTTCCTTACAATTCCAGTCAGATAAGAAGAACATTTATTCACTGTATATATAAGTAGAGCTAATACTACTGAGGGACATAAAAAAAATACTAGTTTGAAACTCATTCTTCCTTCCGTCAAATGAAAGGTGTGGAGCACAGATGGGCAAAACTCAGTCTTTAATTTAATTAGAAATTTTTGGTTTAGCAGATACATTTTGTTTCAAATATGACACCTGCTTCTCCCTTCACCTTCTAAGTTTTCCCACTTAGAACAGAAAGGGTGGCAAGAGAGGGAAAAAAATCTTAGAGTCCACACACTGAAAGCTTCTCATCTTGAAACAGTGTATTGGTCAATACATGGTTTGAGAAGCTATTCCATCAGTTATCATAGTCAGATTGAATCCTAGCATATACGTAGACAAAAAACCTTTTCTTCATTATTGAACTTCTGAATCATTAACACTCCTAGCTAGTCCAAAAGAAATGGCAGAACATGTGTGCCAAGAACACAAAATGAACACATTCTAGTTTGCAATCTATTTTACAGTAAGCCACTGAGAATTGGCTCGCACCTCAAATATGCTTCAACCCTAATGAATGTAGTTTTCTTGCACATGCTATGTTTGGGGGTTCCCCCCTCCCTACACACCTCTGTTAGGCCAGGTGTCTGCATGTTGTCCTGCCATAGTGATTTATACCTTCATCATGTCCAGGTCAAAGTACTGTGTGTGAATGCTACACCTCATAGCACACTTTAGCCACCACAAATGTCAATATTTACACTTGAGCAATCTTCCACACGACCTCAGGATTCACTGTTTATGGAACGAAATGAAAGTCTTTGTCATTATCTACACGTTTAAGAAAGAATTTCCTTTTCCTATATCCTCATTGCATTCCCACCTACCACCTAATTCAAAATGCACTGACACAGGTATATTCTGAATTCAAACATTAAATATTAGATGTTTTTGTTCAAAAGTAAACATTAAATATTATAAAATTTCTCATTTTAATTTGAAATTTATTCCTCTTTCCTACCCATTTTTAATTAAAAAATTAACAAATGTCATGTTTAGCCCAATCTCAAATGTTTTGTTTTATCTAAATATGTATATATTAATTTATACTCAGGCATTTTAACTGCTTGAGATATGAAAGCTTCAAAATGCAAACCATATATCAATAAATAATTTTTAAAGAATACAAATGTTTCGGCCTCTTAAACATTATTTTTATTTTTAATTTATTATTAATCTTCCAGTATACTTACAAGAATAATATTTTGGTATATCTTTGAGGTCATTTTTTCATGAGTTTTATCATAAAATCCTATCTCATGAAAAAGCTTTTAGCATTCATTTCTGTAAAATACAGGACATTAAAAGGATAGGAGAAAAAACATGTATTTTGAGTATATACATTTATATTAAAAATATATTTAAATAACTTAATTTCTTATATAATATATTGCTTTATCAGTGTCTTGTATACATCTTTTCCCTTCATATACCACAATCTTTGGAATTAAATTTCTTGTCAGCTCAGTACCACAATGCTAATGTCTCCTTTATGTTCACCCTTCATCATGAATCTAGCTGACATGGTAAGGCTATGAATTTCAAGGAGCTTATTTGTCTGTTTTTGCCAGCTGGGAGAGCACTTTGCCACAGCTCTGTGTATATTCAAATACTCTAATATGAGTCATTTATTTTCTCGATTATTATGGTGTGTCATTGATGCAAACCAGCTCCATCAAGTACAATATCCTGGCGTTTCAGAACCCCCCAAGTCCCATAATGCATCTGGCCAATCCTACACTGCTATGCTACAGGGGCAAATCTTTCCTCAACAATGCAGAGACCAAGCTATGCCCCAAAGCTTATGTGGTTGCTCTTATTTTAGTATGTATGACTGACTATTGTTTGTCGTAAAACTAGGTAGTCTGTTATTCAAATCTTGTTACCATTTTTCAATGCGTGCCTTAGTGAACTCACTACATGTTTGTGAATAAAAATTTCCATTGCTGGCTTCAATATATGTATTTTATTTATTTGTTATGAGTGGTTTTGTTGCCTTTTCCCTTACCTTTTTTTTTTAATTATTAATGAGAAATTGCTTTTATGAACTATTGACAAAGCATATCTTTTCAAAATTTCTACATAAAAACAGAGTTTAATTTCTTTATGAATTGTTAACATGACTTTTATACTATTGTATTCTTTCAGTCTAAAAGAAAAGTAAAAAAAGAATAAGGTCTTTCTTTTCACAGTGTTGCTGAAATGCTATGCAGTTACTTTCTGTCATGTGTCAGTCTATATTTTGGTATTTATGCAAGTCTATAAGAACAGACTGATATCTGTTTTTCATGTATATTCCCTGATTTTGTGTTGTGCAATTATGAAAGCTCTTTATCAATAATAGTACTCTGGTCAAGTTCAATTTTAGCATTTAGCATCTTTATTGAGCAGATATGGATGTCAACAATGTATGGTATCTGTCTTTATGTGATGGGGGACTGGTCAAAATATATATGCTTAGGCATATGATAACACACCAGAAAAAAAAAAAATTATACTTTTAAATCCTCAGTAGATTTAGTCCTTTGCCCCTATTTACACATACCAGTACTTCCCATCGGACAAAAAATATCTGATGAAATGGAAGCCGTGTAAGTGAAGAGTGACTAACTGAATAAAGAAAGTCCTTTAGGAATAGCAATATGCAACATCTATTATCTGAAAAATCTCATACCTTTTGCAGTCTATAGAAAGCCTATAAAACATCACTTCGTATTCATGCAACCAACACTGCAATCCATCAAACAATTAATGGCTTTGTTGGTATGCTTTAGTCCACTGAATATGCTGCAACTGTAACACTTACATGAATGTGACTTGTTTGGAAAATAAACACACAAAAAATTAACGACCAAAACTGAACAAGAACAACTCCACCCCCAAAAAAATATCCAAACCACACAACCCCACATAATGGAATCTGAGCAAGCAGATTATTTTTAACCAAGGCTTTTACTTTTTAGTTCCAAAAGCTATAGTCTTGAAGAAATCCAAAATGCATCTCTCTTCTTATCCTCCAAATAAGTTGCAAGCATCCCAGGAAGAGTTTAATGAATTCCACTAATTCTATAGAAATAACTGAAATGCAAATTATGAATCCATTAAAGTATCACAGATAGAAGAGGTAAAACTTGTGGTTGCTTCTGCAATGCAGAGCATTTACAGATTCCCAGTGTTGCATGACATCTGCTTTGATTGTGTGTTCTCTTGTCATGGTCAGCAAATAGGATTTAAAGACTGCATACAACTATCTGTCATTAAACCAAAATTACATTTAGTCATATTCTTGCTTGGGGGGGCTAAGATGCCATGGAAATGAATGAAATGGAAATATTGAGCTGGAGACATAAAAAAACCCCAGACAGGATTCTAAATATCATCTTCATTGTATAACTTTCTGGTGATTAAATTTGAAAATTCTGGGTCCTCCTGTAATTTAACTTTCCTGAATTATTTATATATTCTATTTCATAAATCATTTGACTTGACAGGATTGTACATGGAATATGGAGCACAAAAAATGCACTAAAATCCAGAAATTTGTATTATTTAAAATCCAGTCTCAGTGTCATTTGAGTACTCTCTTTATAAAGAGAGAAATGGATCCTTTTATTACTTTATGGTACAATCCATTTGTAAGAAAATGACAAGGAGAAAAGACATCATTTTTAAAGATAGCAACCTGTTACTTGCTTAGAATGAAGACCATTATCTGAAGAGACAAGTAAATGTAGTACATACATTTCTATGTGATACTGTTATTCAATTTATTCATTTTTATTTAATACACTATTAGAAAACTATTTCTGCTCTTATAATTTTTCAAAATAACTTCCCACTTTCTGTTGTCATTTTATAAGTTAAGCACACAAAGTTTACTGGAGTTTAGTTCATTTTAATATTCTTTATGTTTCTGCAAAATTAGATCTAAAGGATCTAAAAAATCAGAAATGACTGAAGGGTTCCCATAGATTTTTTTTTTTTCTTTAATCACAGAAGTACCTCTTGCACGCACAGTACTAAATCTGTACAGACTCTTTTGTTGTGGTTCTCATCCTGTCTGGACATTGCATTTGCATTTAATTGTGTGTTCCATCTATATACATGCCAGGCAGAATTGCATTCCTTTCACGTACTTCTAGTGATAAATATGCTCTCATTTCACTTCCCAATAACAAATGAAGGAGTGAGACAACATAGGTCTATGGTTTTACTTTACTTTTCAGCAAAAATTGTCCCATCTCCTTTGAAGAACAAAAATGTGAATATACAGATTTTATCCCTTTTCTTCAACAGTACACTTATACGAATATTCAAAGAGGATGTGAGAGAACACAATTCAATTTATTACTCCTCCTGAGGAGGTTTAACCTTGCTTTGGGACAGAGGGAGGATAAGTTTATCTGTAATGGTTAAAATGTTCAACAGAAAGAGGCAGGGTCTTTGCAATGAATGTTTCCTGTACTTCTCCCACCTGGGTCCTTCCCACAGGCTTCAGTTCTTCACTAACTGCTCCTGCATGGTCTTTTCAACAGAATACAGTCCTTCAGGAAGGGATTGCTCCAGCAAGGGTACCCCATGGGCACGGGCCTTGTCAGAAGAGTTATTCCCACATAGGATCCTCTCCATAGGCTGCAGCTTCTTCCAGGAGCCTACTCCTATGTGGTCTCCCCATGGGCTAAAGCTTCTTTTGGGAAATGTCCATCTGGTTCAGCAAGGGGTTCCATGGGCTGCAGTGCAGGTATCTGCTTCACTGTCAGTTAGTATTCAGCAGATTATCCTTTGCTTGCCTTGACTGGTCTGAGCAGAAGCTATGGAAACAGCAGCTTCTCTCAGTGCCAAATGTCAGGCTCTATATGAGCTTGGTTGGTACTAAGCTGGCTTTAGCTTCCTGTAGCAATTACTGAATAATCTAATGGTACTGTGGACATCATAGTCTTCTAACGAAGATCTCAGGAGTCTGAAAATTTGCCTTCAACTTCTTCTGTTCTTCTTGAGGAAGAGTGAAATAGTCAAAAGAACCATAGAAACACTGGGAGAGTGAATGTAGTACCATAGAAAATGATTAGATACTAACAAGATTTTTCAACATAATAATACCAGATGTATTATTCATGAGGCTTTTATGTATAAATCAGATAAATTGGACTTTTAGATTATTAGAATGTTAACTGGATTAACAATAAATGTTTACTTTCACATTTATGGTGCATTCCCTTTTGCCAGTAACATGATTCTGAGTGCAAGCATTGCAGGGGCTTTCCTGCTTAATATTAATAAATCCCTTTGTTTTGCAAATGGAAAAGATATATTCATGACCAGGATGAAAAATTCTAAAATATGAACATCATAAATTCATGTTTTAAGAAATAATTTGTATTCTAGATCCAGTGTATTACATAATAACATGATAAAGAATTGTGGCAAAAAAAGGTAGTTATTTATATTATTGTGCATTTTTGTATGTTTTCCCTTTATTGGTTTGTCAGGACTATTACCAATGAAATCAATGTAGTGGGAGAGCAGATTACACAAGTTATTGAATAATTATTTTTAAAATAGACTCGTTATTTTAGATCATTTTTCAGTAACTTTTGTTGAGAATTATCTAGAATATCATTCTTTTTCCTATTAGCAAATATTTTAAAACTAGTTTGCTCTAGAGGGTAGAAACCCAGCAGAGCATTTGTCCCCCTTAGAGTGCCTGGTACATGAATCTTTCCCATTTATAATTCCCTTGTTTAATGAAGGATATATGGCTTCAGTAAAGGGTATGTGAAGATTCCTTAAAACCTTGGCTCTAGTCTAAGTCATTCATAGTGTTCTGGAAGTCAGAATATGTGACTTTGAACTCCATCATGGTGAGGGTAGAGAGAACAATAATTTAATTTCCTATGAATGCTTCAGATGTTAAGATACAAAGAAACTTAATTATGCCCACATTTGTTGTTCTTCCATGTTTTAAGAAAAAAAGATGAGCACTACTCTGTTCTGAAAAAAGTTGCAGACACCTACCCAGAAAGGGATTTTATGTTTCTGATCCTGAGCACGTAGACAACACTTGCCTGCAGTGATAATTTTGAGTACTAAAGGCCACAGAGGTGTAGGACTTACAACATATATCTGTTCTCAATGTTTACTGTTAAATAAATACGGGCAGATGCTGCAAGAGATTCTGTTGAGGTTTTATTCACAAGGATGTTGGATGATTTTTTTTAAACCACTCACCTCTGCCCAAATGTTACATGGGGAGAACACTTTCTGTTTTGGGATCCTGCTTTAAGAGCAAGAGGCTGAAGATTGAGGTCTAAAATTTGACAAAATTATTTCTCATTAGTTGTTCTCTTTAGGTTCCTTGCATGTTCAGGTTATTGTTTTTGTTGGATCAGCAACCAAATAAATGTTAATAGAATGGCACTATAAAATTTTGAAATTTTGACATGTTAATGAATTTGATATGACAGCAAACTATTGTCTTGAAAATGTACTTTCAGACATAGTTTAAACATATTTATCCAAACACTAAATTACAGAAATTTGTACTAATATTAAATATTATTTTCATGTTCTTATTCTTGTAAAATTATAGAAAGCTGAGAAATCCATAAAACCACTATTTTTTTCACCTGTTTATAGATAAAAGTAATTAATTAAGATAAATATTATATATATTTCCACCCTGTGCAACTTCTGTGATCACTATATTGCATTCTTGCTATGGCTAGACTGAAATATTATGCCTTTCATTGACTGTATGGCTTGCAGTATTCCGAAATCAGTAGTTTTAGTGTTCTAAGGGAGAAACAAGATTTTGTGTGCTATTTCTACTTATACAAACAGTTTTTATTTAGGGACACTAAAGCATTTCTGAAGCAGCTTTCTTTTGTATCAGAAATTGATTATCTAAAGATGAATCAGGTTTTTTTCCTAAGATTCCTTGGGCACAGCAACTACATGGTGGCCAATCTAATGATTCAGAAATGGAGACAAATCAAATTAATCATATATATTACATTTTAAACTTCACAGAGTAAAAGAAAATCCATTTAATTGCAAAAATTGAGCCAGTATGAATTCTTTATTCCTGTGTACTGGTGAATTATAAAAGTAGTCTTTGGTCTTAATAAAACTAATTTTGAGACAAATGGTAGCAATTAAAAGGTCAAACTACATGACTCATTGAATAACTTTAAGGTTAGTAATTACATACTTATGTAAATAGCTCAGAAAATGCAAAAAAGACAATGGAAAAAGTAAGAAAAATACTGATAATTATTTTTATGTATTTTATTATTCTAAAATAGCTGCAATTGCATCATATTCTTATTCCATCTGATTTATATTTGTATTTTTGAAGAAATATTTGTTTTTACTGTTCATAGAATCTGTTTGGAGAGATGTATATTCCTCTTTCTATGTATATTCTAGAGTTCACATTTCTTCCTGATCACTTATGGTAATGAACATTTATCTGTACATCATCCTGTAAGAAATAAGTTGACACAAAATATTTTCATCCAGATTTCTCTGTTTGGGAATCAAGGATGGAATTAAGGATCTTTGATAGTGAATACTCCAAAGTTGACATTAATAAAAGTAATTAATTTGTGGTGATGTCCTATGAACACAAAGGTTTAGAAATTGTGCTATAGACTGCTGTGGATTTCAAGTGGATTTCTGTAAAATTCTATATGTAAGATCA